>BQNB010080124.1:0-24117 GCA_026074375.1 Tanacetum coccineum
TTCAGTAACGTAAACGAGTTTGTAAACGAGCATGTTTCTCACCCCAAGAGTAGTAAAGTATATGTAAAACAAGTAAAACGTGGGTCTATGAACTCACCTTGATGTTGCAAAGCAACTAGCGGAAATGCAAATTATAAGCACATCACAAACAGAGAATGGAACGGCTCGACCAAGAAGTTGCAGCTTTACTTAACGGTTATATCCTACCAGTTTAGGATGATGACTTTGGGTTTTCCTGATGGATGAGCACATCAACGCGACACGTTGATAAGGGATTTGGATTTCAGGTTGGATGAGTTTGGTGGTTGGTTAAATAAAATAAATCAAAAAAAACACACGCAAAGTATGTAATATATTCCGTATATATTACATATGAAAAAGAAACAATTATATAATTCATATGGCGAATTATATAATGAAGACAAACATTCAAAAGGAAAAGTCGTAGTATATAATACTTTACAAGTATTATATAAGAAACGTGGTTAAAAATAATGGTAATAATATAATTCGACGCGTTTTCAAAAGTCACCAATTAAATTAATAAAAAGTTATTGCGTAAAAGTAAATACACGTTTTAAAGTTACGAGTTAGATAAATGATGTTTTAAGACTTTACAAAAGTTATAGTTGGGAATTATAAAATAATATTTTATAATTTAATGTTTCGTTACGCGTTTTAACTAAACTAGTTATCCTGTTTATAAAAGTATAGTTTTCGTTTATTTACCGATTTATTGTAAAATAACACTTTAATAATCTTAAAAACTATGTATCTTTGTCATTTTATCGGGTTTCTAAAATGGTATAAACTTTAATGAAAATTTACTAAGTATAAAGATTTTTAGAAATTTCAGCATGACTTTGCCGTTTGTATGACGTTTCCATTTTTACCAAAACCATCGTTTTTCCCATTTAACCAATATATGTTGCAATTTATATCCACGTGTTTTAAATTTATAACTAAACGAAACAAACCAATTAACAAAATAGTTTAAACCAAACACACCCTTTTGAGTGTTAATCTGCCGAAACAAACACCCCTTTTTGGGGCGGTTAATACAGCGAACCAAACGCCCCTGTTGGGGCTGTTAACCCAAGAGCCAAATGCACCCTTAGGGCTGGTAAGCCAGGAACCAAACGCCCTATATGGCTGTTTAACAGCAGGAACAAACACCCCTTTTCGAGTGATAAACGCAGAAACAAACACCCCATTTGGGCGTGAATACTAGTCAAAATAAAACGAACAAAAGACAAGCGGGAAAAAGAAGAACAAAACAACCACAAGCCCGACACCTTGAGGTGCGGCTGTGGTGATATCGACCCAACCAAACACCACTTTTGTGGTGTTTTCGGCTGCAAACCAACACCCATTGCACACGTTTACAGAACTAAACGCACCCTAAAATAATAAAACCAAACGCAACCCTTGTTGCTGTTTCGAAACACCAAACACACCCTAACTGAAAAAAAATCAAATGCACCCTTGTGGTGTTATAACAACCAAAACACACACCCCTTTGGGTGGCTGTTACAACCAAACCACGCACCCTTGGTGGTGCTGAGACAAACCAAAACGCACCCCGTTGGTGCCTGAGGAACTCAAACGCACCCTGTCGGTGACGAGATGGTGGTGAGGGTGCCGTGGAGGTGGTGGCGTTGATGGTGGTGTTGACGAGGTGATGGTGTTGTAGCAACAACGGAGGAGAGTGGCGGCTGGTGGTGTTGATGGGGGTGACGTGAGGGTGGAGCCACGGTAGAGGAGAGGAAGATGAAAGTGGTGGTGTGATGGCCGCGTGGTGACAGCGGAGTGAGGAGATGATGATGATGATTTCCGGCGGTGGCAGCAGGGTGGCCGGCGGCGGCGGCCGGCTGGGAGGGTGGCCGGATTTTTGGGGAAGATGGAGGAGGGAGAGAGAGAGTTTATAGGTGTGTGTGTGTTTTGTAGAGATGGGAATGAAATAAAAGTTATATTTTTATATATATATATTAAACTTTAAAATGAAAGTGTCAAGTTATAAGAAATTGGGGGGGGGGGGGGTTGTTTTTTTTAGTTTAGGGCTCATTTTGTAACTTTTTAATGAGTTTTTGATAATTATCGTTTCGGGACTCGTTTGAGTGACTTAACGGATGAACCAACGCACGAAACTTGCGCCATTGTCATCCAAATCATTTTTCCGATAAAAATGAGTATTTACTTGATAATATTTCATAAATATATTTTTATAACATTTCTAAAAATATTTGTTAATTTATTTGGCGAACCAGGTTACGTCTCGTCGAATAAAAAAATTCTAACCCATATATTCGCGTTATCAATCAAACGTTTTCGAATAAAATGATGACTAAATTTATTAAATATTTTTATTTAATAAAACTGTTAATTAAATATTATTTAATTATTTTCTCGTTTCTAAATCTTGCGAGGGCATTTTAGTCACTTTCGGACTGTTTTCGGGTCTCGGTCGAAATTAAAAAGTTGTCTGGAATGTCGTTTTACATCAAATTGTTTTAGTGTCCGAATAATGAAAACGTAATCTAGCGGGTCGTTTTTGATAAATCAATTCAGGAATAAACATTATTTTGTTTTCAATGGTCAATACGTTAGAATAAAAATTTGCAATGAGCGATAATAATCGAATGATGATTATCCTTTACACATGCTTTCAAAATTTTACCGGCTACACGGTAATCGTTTTTATGTGACCGTAAATGGTCAAAAAGTCAAAAGTCAAGTCGGAACCAAAAAGTCAAAGGGTAAAATAGTAATTTAAAATATCGGAAATTGCGGGGTGTGACATTCCCTTTCTTGGGGATCCCTAATTTCGACCAAAAGAGAATACCGAACACTGTTCGAATGGACCAAAATTCCGAGTTCCCTTTCATGGGGATCCCTAATTTCGACCAAGAGAGAAGAGAGGACTTATCTATAACAACAAAGAAAACAATAGTTCTAAAGCCTAAAGCATAAAGCTTAAAGCCTAAACCCTAAAGCAAAAAGTCTAAACAATGTACCGAAATTCTGGGTTCCCTTTCATGGGGATCCCTAATTTCGATCAAAAGAGAATATCAAACACTGTTTGAATGGACCGAAATTCCGGGTTCCCTTACCATGGGGATCCTTAATTTTAGACAAGAGAGAAGTAGAGGAAGAGGTATGGGATGAAAATGAGGTTTGGGACCCCTATTATCGTGTTAGGGATTGGGTTAGCTTTGAGTAAAAGCTACATAATATTGACACAAATGGTCGATCCCTCATTAATACTTTGACAAAAATGGTCCCTCCCTCATTAATATTGCTGCATTAAATGTAAAAACTCTACATATTTTTCGGTATAATCATGGAAGCATGGGGTACTCCTCAAGATGTTTATCAATGTATGCAGTAGGGTTTTGTACTTATGGCTCTCTGGGTGAGACAAATCATTTAAAGATACAGCCCCAATAAATTTAGGGGCTCAATCTTTTAGTATAATAGATAAGTTAAAACGCTCTCCTTTTCTCTTTGACAAAAACATTCTTTCTTGTCAACACGTTGTATAAATATAACATGAAAAAATAGAACATATAAAGAATTAGAATGAGAAATCCCCTGAGATTTGCTCGGTATGATCCTCCATGTTGCGTATATGAGCAAAAATGTGTGTTGTATGTGTGTCTGAATGCCCGCATGACTACAACACACAAAGAATTCCATATTATATGTATACCACCAATTTCATCATCTCGTTCAGTATGTTCCTGTATTAATCATAAGAAAACCAAAGCAATTCTATCTCCAAATAATCGTTGCTTAGAAAATAAAATATAAACTAAAAACTATACAGGAAGTCGATACGCCGTATCCATGTTTCAGGATACACCATATTGAAACCTGTAATAAAGTATCTAAGTACAGGTAAGAGGTCAAATACGTTGTATCCATAAATATGAATACGCCGTATTGACAAGTCTGAAAATAATGTTTTACACGTGCAGGAAATAAAAGGGATAATGTCCAGGCTGGATTAATACACCGTATCCATTGAGTTGGATACGCCGTATCGACAATCTGAGTAGACAGACTCAATAACAAAATTATAAATACATTTCAGGTTGTCTACCGGCAAGCACTTTTGTTTTTAGGAGAGTCTTTAAGTTAGACTCCCTTCAGCTTCACTTTGTATTCGTTTCAAACTTGACATCATCTCCATTCGGAAGTTCATGAGTAATTTGCAGACATAAATTGAAAATTCCTATAATATCTCTATAAGCGTTCGCGGAACTTACTGCCAGCATGACTCCATTAATCATACATTTCAAGAGGAAACCAGACTAGTCATATCATAATACATCATATCAAAAGAATAATAAGTTATCATGTCCGAATACATCACAATATAAACAAAATAAAAACATGTCCACAAAAGGTAGAACCATAGAATGTCCAAAGATAAGGTAATCAGGGATTAGGATGGGCTTGAGTCTGCCGAGGTGCTGGCATCAGTGGTCTTCTGTCAGACTCTCCATCTCTCATACGACATGTGTGAGCTGCCAAAAATGCTCCCATCAAACCTCTGGTATCCCATATCACTCTGCTCCTTGAGCTGAGTCATTCGAGCAACCATCCAAGTAGAAAACCTCGCATGATCGCCACTCATCCTCTCAAACAACACACGTTGCTCGCCTAAACTCTTACGTAACCTATGAACCTCCTTAACTGTGACAATCCATAAATTTCAGGTCATTTTACGTCAATAAACTCAAAACTATTTACTTTGAACCTTTACGTGCTTACTTTTAATTGCAACCGTTAAGTTAAATCGCGTAAACTGAAAATCAACAATTAATGTAAACCGGCATTAAGCAAACAAAGTTTTACCTCAAACAAGTGTTATATATTTATTAGGAAAATAATTTATAACTTTTCATATTTTATTTTTATATGTTACGTAAAACGCTTACGTTTAGTGTTATGAACTTTCATGCATGCATGTAAACTATACCACCTTTACCAATACCCACAATATTTTTACTTTATCAAAAATTAAACATTTCTCTGCCCCAAAATCAACCCAACTAGTCACTATATATATATATATATATATATATACAAGTATTTACAACTTACTAGTTTATACATAATACCATTTGCTCGTTTATACCATATGCCAAATACCAACCAAGTCTCCTCAAATAATCTAGCAAGTACCAAGATCCAAACTAACTCCTAGCTAACCCTTACACACCCACGCCCCCTCCTTGCTTCTTGATAGTCTTATGCTAGTTTTGTCCCCTAGATATTTTACTAGTCACACTTTATATTCACTTCACATCTTTCACTTCATTTGATAACTATCAAAAACATAAAATCCTCTCTTTTTCTCTCCCAAGGCCCATGGCTCAAACAAGCTAGAAAAAGTTCCCATTATTTTCCATTTTCTTGATATTTCAAGCATACTAGTGTGTTCAAGGTTCATATCTAAGATGTTCTAAGGTGTTTTTAAGTTTGGGTTTTAAAATTTAAGCTAGGGTTTCAAGTATTTCAAGTTAGGTTTGTTATAAGTTTTTGGGTTAAAAATCAAAGCATAGGGCTTCTTTGTGTTCTTCATCTTTGTAAGCATACCCTATCTACTCTTTTGATTTTTATACATCTTGATTATGATCATACATATTTCAATACTCTTATTATTATAATTTTCACATGACATCTTGATTATAAAGTTATATCACCACCTAGTAAGATTTTATAATGATTTTACAATAAAATCAAGAACAATATTTACATATATAATTATTTGCAAGAGATGTAAAATAAGTTATATATACATGAAGGAACATCTAGAAATATTTATTTTGGTATAAAATAAGTACTTGTTAATTTATTTAACATGTTTTTAAATTAATTGTTCATAAACTAGCTTAGTTAGTTTTATAAATTATTTCATGTTTTATTCTTATGTTGGTGAGTTGGTTGGGATTAGGTTACGTTGGATGATAATTGATTTTGAAAGAGGTTGAGGTGATTAGGTTAGAAGGCTTTATTGTGTAAAAATGAGGTTAGATTATAGATTTTGAAAGTATTTTTATACCCCTCTTAACAGCCGACTCTAGCAGTAAGTTTAGAGACATCTTGACAAGTTAAAAAATTAAAAATATGTCAGTACACATCAATACGATTCCGGGCATATAAAGAACTTGAAAAATGAACATATAACGAAGGAGATATGGTCAAAACAAGATTTGTAACAATACTGACAAAAACTGTTTTTCTATATAATCTGGCAGATTCAGTTTTTGTAATTTTGACCCTTTTTGGGTCTGTTTCTTTGATAAAAAGTACGCGAGTTTTCTGAAGCCCGAAAGTGTAAAACTGAGGAGTTATTCCTCATCAAACTTGGACTATTTTTCTGAAATTACCATAAGTTTCATGCGCACATTTTTATAGAGTGTCAATGCTGTTAGAATCATAAAAGAGTGTTTTCAGACATTTTCGGGTTTGTTTGAACTATAAAAACCTTAGTAAATAATATAGTATCACTTGTTTAATATTTATACGCGTTATAAACTTTATAAATATTATTTTATAAACTAGTTACACTATAAATATGTTGACGTTACAAAAATAATAAATATAGTAATTTAAGCGAACTAGACTATATTTAACTTTCGGACAATTATATTACATTATGAACGTATATACTTGGAAATTAAATGATGAACTTAACGTAAACATCATTTTGACTATCAAGCTAAAACATAAACTATTAGGTGGTGATATAATAATATAAAATATTGCATCATTTTATATTCACTTGCATTATTCTAAATCGACCTATAATTAAATAGGTTGCATACCGGTCCTTTGTGACAACATTCATTATTGATTTATTCAAAGACAATTTCATCACTTAAGGTGAGTTTATAGCCCCGCTTTACTGGTTTAACAATATTTACAAATCTCGGGGTGAGATGCATGCCTTGTTTTACATTTGGACGCAAGTACTCTTTTAAACAAATTACGAGTTTGCCTAAGTAGCGATAACCTATTATGCCTAATATCATGAACTGTTAATTACTTTGTATAAGCGCCTGTGTTATAAATAGATCTATTTGGGATTGACATCCTCGTCTAGGATTTGTGCCAAACATGGCCAACGGACGTATACCATATCGGATTTTAGATGTTGCGGGTTAAACATCTACACGGGCCCATTATTTGCATGAATTTGCACACATTTGATTGCCTGAAATTGATTGGCATACATATACTGTTGTAGCTTCAGTGTCATGAGCTTAATGCAATCGTAATTACATTTTGTGATTTTTTATGTGTTACATTATTTCAAACGTGAACTCTTATGGTCCCACAATTATATATACATAAACCTATGAACTCACCAACTTTAAATTGACACTTTTAAGCATGTATTTCTCAGGTGAATAAGTTGCATGACGTTCTTGATGTGCATTGGAGTCCAAACTTTTCAAGAATACATTCATGGATTTCTTTACGCATACAAACTATCATTCCTCGTTGAACTAATTTAAGTCTTTCATTTTGATGCAAATTATTAGGACCGTGTTATAACTTATTTATTTCAATTAAATCAACGAGGTTACCTTTCAAATGACTCATTTAGAGGTCGTTCTCTTATATCTTGTGCTATTGTATTATGAAGTAACTCCCCCGGTTACCATTCCGCTACCTCATATTTTGGGGGTGTTACAGATAGATATCAGAGCCAATGTTATAGATAACTAGGTTGCATATCTTGCCTAGACTATAACCGTTTTCATAAACATTGCATCACAAAAAACTTTTTCATGTGCATACACACTACTTGCTTCATGGCTTATATTTGTGCTTACCTTCCCTTGCATATATTTTACACAAGTATTATATAAATGATATTTATATAAATACTAGAACTTTTCTCAAGACATTATGAATGACACGATGGTCTTAAATCTCTTTCACGACTTTACATATTACCGTTTTACATAACATTGAAACTTGTCACCGTCCGCCGATCCCATCAGTTACCCTACCATTCAACTTCGAGGTTGAACACCAGCCCTATATTGTTGAAACACCTATGCCATCTTGTGATACATCGCCTAGAATCATGCCGATTAATTAAAACATGACTTTAACCTGTCACCTCGCAACAATTCATCATTAGAGCACGACTTTTAGAACTAGACTAATTTTATTTTATTCTGTTTACTCCTCTGATTTTGAAGAAAAATGCCACCAAAGAAAAATAGTATGAGCGCAACTGCTATTGAGGAACTAATAACCCAACGCGTGGCTGATGCGTTGGTACATTATGAGGCAAATCAAAACCGTCAAAATGGAAACGATAATGGAAATGGAAGACACGACTTAGGAAGCGGTGGTGGAAGGACGTCACACACTGCTCGTGTGTGCACGTATAAGGAGTTCCTAAATTGCCAGCCATTAAATTTCATAGGAACTGAAGGGGCTATAGGATTAGCCCACTTGTTTGAAAAGATGGAATATGTGTTCCATATCAACAACTGCACTGTTAAATGCCAAGTGAAGTATGTTACTTGTACTTTGCTAGGTGGTGCACTCACATGGTGGAATTCCCATGTTAGGACTGTTGGGTATGATGCTGCATATGGTATGCCATGGAAGAGTTTGATGAAGATGATGACTGAAAACTACTGTCCAAGGAGTGAAATTAAAAAGCTAGAGACCGAGTTGTGGGACTTGACTGTGAAAGGTACTGATGTTGAGAGCTATACTCAACGCTTTCAAGAATTGGTTTTATTATGTTCAAGAATGATTCTTGATGAATCTGATAAAGTGGAGAGGTATGTTGGAGGCCTTCTCGATAATAATCAAGGGAGTGTGATGGCATCTAAGCCAAAAATACTCCAGGAAGCCATTGAGTTTGCAAGGAGTTTAATGGATCAGAAGGTTCATGTCTATGCTATTAGGCAGGCCGACAACAAAAGAAGGATGGATAACAACTCAAAAGACAATCATGCTCAACAACCGCCTTACAAGAGGCAGAATGTGTCTAGGGCTTATACTGTTAGGCCTAGGGAAAAAATAGAGTATGCTAGAACTCTACCTTTGTGCAACAAGTGCAAATTTCACCATAATGGGCCATGCGCTGCAAAGTGCACAAACTATAAAAGAGTTGGTCACTTGACCCGAGATTGTTGGAGTCCTGCTGCTACTAACAATCAAAGAATCCTTACTTGCTTTAAATGTGAGATTCATGGGCACTGCTTTAGTGAATGCCCGAAATTGAAGAACCAGAATTGTAGGAATCAAACTGGAAAATGGTGAAGCTCATGGAAGAGCATATGCTTTAGGAGTAGGAGAAACCGATCAAGACCCTAACAACATTGCAGATGATATCGATGCTTAAAGAGAGATTTTTCTCGTCTTACCTAGTGAAACCTATGTTAGAACTATCATAGACTCAATTTCCTTTAAGAATTCGCGTTGTACTTTCTTTTAAAATTTTGTTGTACTGTGTGAATGATTTTAAATTATCTATTAAATTTATGTGTCGTGAAAAACTTCGTCAATTTTACTTTAACCCCTATTTATTTATGCAAACCACTCCTTAAACTATTATAGCCTTCAAACATTGTTACAACCACTTTATAAACCATTTCACTACCACATGATAAGCTATTTACTAATCATTAATAATTATCTAACTATCGTCAAATGAACTAACATTTTATAAACTACTCAACAATCGCCTTATTTCTACTATCGTTAATAAACTATCTTACCATCATTAATATATTATCTTACTATCGGTTAACAAATCATCATTTTATAAACTATTTCATTATCTCTTTGAAAATCTACTTCACTATTGTAATAAACTATTCTATCATCATCTAGTAAACTACCATCTTATAAACTATTTCCCTACCGTCATATAAACCATTTTGCTATTTCTTAATAACTTGTTTTACAATTATCATGAAAATTGTTTTACCATCACCTTATTAACTATTTAACTATCATCTTATAAACCATCTTACGGTTATCTCGAAAACCATTTTGTTATCATCCTATAAACTACCTTGTTTCTATCTTGTGAATTATTTTGACACACTACAAAACCATTTTGATACTATTATATACATAACATTAATTTGAGGAAAATGAGCATTGCATCGTTAGTCCTCAATTATACATAGCCTGATCACCTATGTCTAATTTAGGAGAAACCATGACATGCTGAGAGTACTCACCTTAAAACTTTTATCAAAACCAATTTTTAACTTATATCCCCGAAAAGTAAAGCTTTGTGTGCGTATTCATAAAATGTGTTTGTCACGGGAAACTAAATTAGAAATCATAGTAACTAAGTAGACCTTTACTCCACCTTACTACATAGAGTCAACATCATCCTACACCAAATCCTAGGTCGAAACATCGAGACACATCACTAGTCACCCTGGGATGATCCACCAACAAGTTTGGTCACCACTAAGGAATTCACTAAATCGCTCATTCAACGTTGACGTAATACCTTAAAACTTAGTACTTGCGACACCATCATAGGTATAAACTCGTTATCACCCAGGAAAGGAAAATGTTACAGCTGACACTTTAAGCCAAAAGGAACGAATAAGGCCTTTAGGATTCGAATTTTAGTCACAACAAATGAATTTTAACCCGCCATCACAAATCTTGGATGCTCAAGCTGAAGCAATTAAGGAGGAAAATGTCAAGGATGAAAAATCTTAAGTGTTATAGAGAAGGAATTGAAACCCGTCCCAATGAGACTCTCTGTAATAAGAAAACGAAGTTGGTTAGCACATTTTAGGAGGATTAAGATTAGTACCCGCACCTTTCCGCCAACCCCGCACCTTCGTCAAATACCACGACTTGAGCTTTGGGGACAAAGCTCTTTTTACAGGAGAAGACTGTGATAATCCACAAGTTTTAGGTCATTTTACGTCAACAAACTCAAACTATTTACTTTGAACCTTTACGTCTCTACATTTAATTTCAACTGTTAAGTTAAATCGCGTAAACCAAAAATCAACAATTAACATAAACCGGCATTAAACAAATAAAATTTTACGTTAAACAAGTGTCATATTTTTGTTACGAAGATAATTTTAACTTTTTGTATTTTATTTTTATACGTTACGTAAAACGCTTACATTTCGCTTTATGAACTTTCAAGCATGGATGTAAACTATACCACCTTTACCAATACCCTCAATATTTATACTTTATCAAAAATTAAACATTACCCTCCCCCAAAATCAACCCAACCGGTCACTACATAGGGATGGGTTCTAGAGAAAACCTTATATTCGTAGAAAACCTAGAAAACAAAACTACAAGGTAGATTTTGTGAACTTGTCAAACTTGAGGGTAAAAAATGAAAAAAATAAAAAGAAAGGGGATACGCTACAGATATGTTATTTTCATTCCATAACATATACACACACGACCTATCTGATCTCTCTCTTTCTTTCACCCATAACATCTACTTACCAAAATCGATCAAGAAAACCACATAGATATGATAAATACAACCCTAATCCGTGGTAATTAATCGAATATTCTAATGAATAAAAACGTGAATATTATTATCGACCGATCAACAAATTTACAGAAATAAAGCATGACTTTTGGAAGAGTTAAAAACATTCCCGCAAACTTGTCGTAAGGTGCAGTCATACCTTTTTGCTAATTGAGCTAAATTTAAATTCAGTGATTTAATGATTTTTTATTTAGTTTATTTGAAACTGATCAACAAATCCCCATGTTTTTACATGGATTTGGAACAATTTTGACAAAAAGATGTGCAATAAATGTGTTTATTAAATTTTACACACCAGGTGTTGAGTAAAATGTCTGAATCATTTACACATCTGTGATGAGCTTCATTGCATATGCAAGTGTATTTGTGTTCTTGTTTGATTCATTATGGTTACATGTTCGGGCATCAAGTTTTTGTGTTTGGTGCATTAGGTTAACTCGACGTTGGGCGCGCGCGAGAGCGCGGTCATATAGAGATAGGGTTAGGGCAACTGTTTGCTTATTGTTAGTTAGGTATTTGTTTGTTTAATGTTAGAGGCATCTGTTTTGTTTATTTAATTAAGGCCATATGTTGTTAAGTTAATGGCATCAGTTAAAGGCCTTACAATTTTTTGAATAGACCATTACAATTTTTTTGTGTTATTTGTATTTCACAACATGCTTTCAAAGAAAGATATTGATAGAAAACTTTGGCTACCGGGATATTAACACAGTGCTTATAAAAAAAATGTGATTTGCTAACAGTGAAAAGAATTTTGGATAAACTATTACTCTGTATAACCCTTAGATAATATATTAAATATATGTGAATCGGTTTTGGTCTCATCACGGATAAATGGTTGGAAGGAAGCTAATGGTATTTGATTTGTAGATTATCAGGTGTGTCATTCTCATGGAGAATGGTATTAGGTTCTTGAATTGGTACACTTTTGATCTCGAAATATGAGGAATAGTATCCTGACGTATGATTATGACCTTCCCTGTATTTCGGTCAAAAAGGTTTTGACACTATTGTTAAGCCTTTAACAATGCCACATTTTATGTTCAACACGACTCGTGAAAAATATAGGGCGCATAATATTTAGTTTAGGGCGTTCTCCCTGTTTGTTTAGGAACATATGTTTGTTAGGGCATCTGTTTGTTTTTTTAGTTTAGGGCTGTTGTTTTTATTTTAAGTTGGTGCATCTGTCTATGGGCAATCTACAGTTATTCTGAAAGACTCGCTGATGCTTTTTGTAATTGTTTTCAAACCTAATTTTAAATGATAGAAATTAGGTAGAAAAACATTGCCTACTGGTGATTACCTTGATAATTATCAACAAGTACATTAAAAAATATAGATTTGCTAAAATGATAAGATTTTAGATATAATATGTTATCGTTTTATGCTTAAAGTAAATATAAATATCCGTGAATCATTTGTTCTCAGACGAATTAATCGGTTGGAAAGAAGCTAATGGTAATTGATTTGCGAGTGTTTTCAAGTGTGTTTATTCTCATTGGAGGTGTTACAAGGTTTTGGCATGGGTTACACTTTTGATCTTGAAGACCAGGAAGAGTTGTCAAAACATATGATGATGACCTTCTTTATTATTTCCGCTACAAAGGTGAGCCTTTTTACAATGCACGCCTTTATGTCCACCAAACTTGTTGAAAATTGCGTCATATATTTAGTTATATGGAAATATGTTTTTTTAGTTGTTTTGTTAGGGTGCATTTAGATATGAATATGAGATTATCGCTCCTTTAGCTAATGATAAAGCAAACAAGCCCTGATGGGATGGTTATGCCGTATGGAGGCTATAAACCCCGCATGCAAATCACTTTGTTGTCCTTACCAAGGAAATCACTTTTCATATCTATGGACTCTGAAAGTTATTTTCTACTGTTCGTTTCAAGTCATAGGGTGGAATCTGAGCCAAGTTCAAAAAAGGCCGATGCGGATACAAAAAAGGCTGCCCAAATGCAAAAAGCAACAAACTTATGAGCTGACATGGAGTAAAAATCAAACGTGCTATGGTCTTTGTAGGATCTGATGGATGAGAAGTTTGATTTATACTTTTTGAATGTTTTTTTCCATTGTGTATTTTAGTGCATCAGTTTGTATATTTTAGTGCATCCATTTGTATATATTTTAGTGCACCCGTTTGGTTATTATTAGGGCATCTATTTGTTAAATTTAAGGCATCTGTTTATTTATTTAGTTTAATGCATATGTTTGTTTAGTATAAGACATGTACTTGTTTAGTTTAAGGTATCTCTGGTAATACATTAAGGCATCTTTTTGTCTAATTAAGGCATCTGTGTGAATATCTTAAAGCATATGTGATCATTTAAAAGCATTTATTTGTTAAAATTAAGGCATCTGTTTGTTAAATTTAAGGCATCTGTTTGTTCAGTTTAATGCATATGTTTGTTTAGTATGACGCATGTGCTTGTTTAGTTTATGTCATATGTGGAAATATATTAAGGTAGCTGTTTGTTTATTTTAAGGCATTTATGTGAATATCTTAAGGCATATGTGCTAAAATTAAAAGTATTTGTTTGTTAAATTTAAGGCATCTATTTGTTAAATTTAAGGCATGTGTTTGTTCAGTTTAATGCATATGTTTGTTTAGTATAAGGCTTGTGCTTGTTTAGTTTAAGGCATCTTTAGGAATATATTATGTATCATTCATAACAGTTATAAGTAATGTTAATCAAGTGGAAAAAATAAGTTTACATAAAAGTTCATCACAAAAATATAGACACTTATAGTGAACTAAATCATGTATAAATAATGGTAACCCTTGTATTCAATGCACGCTCGAGGTAACTGTAACCAAGCTCATAGTACCACTTATACACCACTTAAATCAGCTCCTAAAGGAGCTCCAAAAAACAATAGCCAAACATCCCTTAAATACACTTAAATCAGTAGCCAAACACCACTTTTTTTCCATGCTCTAAACTGAGACGGGACAGCTATAAAAATCAGCAGCCAAAAACCACTTATACCAGAAAACTCAGCAGTAAAACACCAAAAAAATCAGCACCAAACTCGCAAAAAGATATCCCCTGCACAATTAAAAAAGGGCATCAGTTTTATAAAAAATAGTGCATCATACCTTATAAGAAATAATAAATCAGTTTAGGAAATAAGTATCATTCATAACAGTTATAAATAATGTTAACCAAGTGGAAAAATAATCTATCCAATTTCCAGATTATAAACAATCATAAAACGTGAAATACAAGCGAGAAATTGTTAAGTACCAGGAAAATAATTTATATCAATGACATAGAACCGATCTCTTGTTCCATGCTCGCAAATCATATCCAAGTTGAATAGATGAAGTCCCTGCAGCCAATAAAAGAGTATTTACAACCATTTTTCACTTAAAAATGAGGCATTTACATTGAAAAGAACGTTGCGGGTTACTAGTCGTCGACGCAATTCTATAGCAAGGCGTTCAATTAAGGCTCAAGAAGGAAGCTTTGCAACCCGACATAATAATAAATGTTTATATCTCATTGGCAAGAATACCATTTAGTCCCTATAATCAACAAAAAGCATTAGCTCAGCCGAACAGGGGAGAAATTGGAGATGAAAAGATGTATCATTAGAATTGGTTTATTACCTGCTCATAACAAGTCACCAGCCATGTTACCACTTCCTGACACCTAAACCTGTTTGGCCACCTCTAAATATGATCACAAGCCTGTTTAAGTTACACATGCCAGTAATAGCTATAAATGTTCAAGAATTCTACACCTTATAAGAATAAAATTAACAAATTACTAATGTAAATTTGATAGAAAAACATAAGTTTAAATTGAAAATAGAACATGCCAACTACAACACTTATTTATCTAATACCAAACTAAGCTATTGGAGACTGATACTATTATTTAAATTGCAACATAGTCAAATTACATATTTGATATAGCATCATCGCTTAGGGAAAAAACATAACCCAACCCGGACTTATTTAATTGCATCCGTTTGAGGTATTTAATTGCATCCGTTTCATCAACAAGCCAGACAATTAGATGAATTCAAAAGGCATTCTAATTTCCCCAAAACATTCATAAACAAAATACATCATATCACATAAGAAGGATAAGTATAACAACTTGATCAAAGTTTAACAACAAATAGATATAAAGATTGATATAAGCGAGTTAGTTGGTAAGTATTGTCTATATCACTATATAGCAAGGTAAAACTAGAACGGGTCCGCCACTTCCAATGGGTCTATAACTCATCAATAGTCTATACATAGTTACTTACAACCTCTTAAGTCCTAATCAAAAGTAGGTTATGACTATTACATTAGTCAAGTGAATGAATTTCAGACATAAAGCAAAAGAAACTCTACCTGATCATCAGGGTCAACACGCGGTGACCAATAGGTTGAACCACCAGCTACATATGTTGGAATCTTTGCATAATCTTGAGTCAACATCGGACGTTATCATATCATGTATTAGTAAATATAGTCCCAATTAGGTTTAAAATCATTGAACTATTTTAACATTTCTATACATACAGAAACAAAAGAAAAGAAGGGTTAAAATATCATATATGTATCCAACTTTAGGTCTTTGCCTACTCGCACATCATACAACAAAACTTATCTTTAGATGTTACATTATTGGTAACTTCTTGCTATTGTACGTATATACTAGCTAAAACCTGTAACCTAATGTCGTAGCACATGTTATGCTAACGTGGTGATACATATAGTAACAAACCAGAAGTTGATACAATTGTATTAGAGAATGTTTCATCCAAATCTAAAATTAATTAGGGCATCATGGTGTAACTAAAATCTTTTCACAAAAATTAAGGCATAACAATGTAAAATTAGTGCATCGCAGTTATAAAATATCATTCAGACATTTTATCAAACACTTGGTGTGCAGTTTTTGTAATCATATTTTCCATGTATTTACTTCTCAATTTCATTTCAAATAATTATTCTATACAATGAATCATGTTACTAACCTCTTAAAAATCGGTTCATCTATAAACAAAGATGATGATTAATGAATCAAATTTCATAATACAAAAACCTAACTCAATATGAACAAAATTTTGTATAAATAAAACAATAAACATCACATATATAAGCTTTCTCATTGATTTTAATTATCAAAAATAACAAAACTATAATCAAAATCAGTTACATAGCTTACTTTGATCTTCAACTTGATAAATTATGATGAGATGATTTCGTGAATCAGATAACATAGGAGCATGGATGTGATTTCGTGAATCTCATGAGATGATTTCGTGTTATCAGATAGGAGCGAAATGATTTTGTGAATCTGATGATTTAGGAATTAGGAGAGAAAAAAGGCCAGGTCGTGGAATGAAAGAAAGAATAAAATGAAAAAATGAAAAAAAATTAGGCATTATATATGAAAGGTATGAATTTAAAAAACCCTCCCTTAAAGAATGAAGGAAGATACAATAAGGTCCATGTAGTTTGGTGTGAAAAAAGGGAGGGGGAGAAGGATTGATCCAACGGTTGAAAAGTGGTTTTCTAGGTTTTCCACAAATACGCTATAATTACGATCAAGGTAAATACATAATTGTAGGGTTAATGACAAAAATATAATTTACTTGATACTACAAAACCAGATAGACATCAGGTTTTATCAAGAGTGCATGACCTTTGTTCGAGACCTCTAAACAGCTGCACAAATTAACATCTAGGATACCAACCCGAGCACTATCTACACTTTACATTGTATGACAAATTCAGCGTCTATGTAGAAAGTAGGAGAAAAGCTAGAATTACGATCAAGGTAAATACATAATTGTAGGGTCAATGACAAAAATCTATTTTACATGATACTACAAAACCAAATAGACATCAGGTTTTATCAAGAGTGCATGAGCTTTGTTCGAGACCTCTAAACAGCTGCACAAATTAACATCTAGGATACAATCACCTTTGTCAAGGACATAAATCATATTAAGACACTCCTTGCACATATACACAACTTCACATCACGATACAATCACCTCTATCGAAGACACTAATCATGCATATTACAACACTTCTTATCTGTACATCAATCTGATTGAAGGTTGCATAGCTCGACAAATGTCCTTTTAAGTCTTGAGTCTTGACTGGTAACAAATGGAAATTTTGTACTCAACATTGCATCCTTCTTAAAACTTGTTAGAAGCATGTAGCGGAACGCTGTATCGAAAGTACTCCACACCAACTCACAAACAGCCTTTGTGTCATCAAGAACCTTTTAGAGGAAATTTGATTTTTGCTCCCAATACAGAACTATGATGTAGATCAAGAGGTTCCTTACTATTCAGAAATTCGTAAATCAACCAGCACTTCGTAAATCAAGTTATTAGAGGAACCTGAAACATTCAAAAATTCAAGGTTGAATGGTAAATGAACAAATGTTGTCAATAAGGTTTTTTTAATTTGAAATCCAAGTTCAAGCATCCACCGCCACAAGGTTTTTAATTTATTTATCACTTCAGAAAGAATAATAAGTCGAAAAAATCTATCATCTGAAGACCCACATGATAAATATATTATCACCATATATAAAAAAAAACATGTAAAAACTAAAAATACAAAAAACCTATTAAAACGAAACTAAATAATACATGTTCTTCATTATTAGGTTAAACAGGATATTTTTTATTTTTTATGTTATCATCATAGTTCATTAAAACAGTGAAGATAATTTTGTTTTTTAATTTTTTTTTTGAATATTACTTATTTTATTTTAGTTTATTGTCAAAGTTTTTCAGATTTTTTGAGTGCCTAGTATAAAAACTTAACTGAGATACTAATGTCAGGGTACAAAGACAAATACAAAATACTTGTGCAGTAAACCAAACTACAAAAAATACATCACCTTAATATCATGATACAAAAAAAGATAAATACTAGGGTAGATATGAAGAAAAAAACAAAACAAAGGACAAATACAAGCCATCACCTTAATATCATGGTACAAAGAAAAAAGTAAATCTATACGTAGATATACGTATACATATACATACATATACATATACATATACATATACATATACATATACATATACATATATAGATAACATATATACATATATATATGTATATACATACATATATATATATGTATATACATACATATATATATGTATATAGATACATATATATGTATATAGATACATATATATATAGAGTAGGGATCCAGTGAGAAGTAAATTAAAATAAGAAGTGGTGAGAAGTGACTAAAACCACAAATTTAATATGCAACGACTTGCATTAGATGCATTTCTATTCATTTAGATGCACCATTTTGAGTTTTGAAAGTTAATTTGATGTGTAGATGGTGTAAATTGATTTTCAAGATTTTGGCAGATGTAGAGGAACAAAAAACAAGATAAATCATGAAATGCATCTAATATACGTATATGCATCTAATTAAAAGCTAAAAAACACATTATGATGCATTATAATACATCTAAGATTATAGAGATGCATCTAATTTAAGTCGGTGCATCTCGGATATGCAGTTATAGTTACTTTTTATCCTTCTTATTTTAAGAAAACTTCATATTTGATCCTAACAATATAATATAATATATATATAAATATAATATAGTATAATATATATATATATATATATATATATATATATATATATATATATATATATATATATGATCTAATAGAAAGTCATTTAGAATAAAAAGGCTAAAAAGGGTAGAAAGTGTAACATTTGATAATAATGTAGTCATGGTATTAGAGGTATTTAACTAACATTTGATATATGCTTTATTCTCATAATTTAAATGCCTTGCCATAACTTTTACATTTGATCATGTATTACGTTTGATCACTATATAAATTAAATGCCTTGTCACAATTTTTACATTTGATCACGTATTACGTTTGATCACATATAAATCAAATGCCTTGCCATAATTTATATATTTATATAATTTTATGTTCTTTTATATGATTTCACATATGTTACGTTTGAATAAGATTTAGAAAGCTTGCATGTTACATACAAATGGTATAGAGGCATTCTACAATTTCTGGACTCGTTTAATAGTTTTAACACATTTAGTTTCATGATACATTTCAAGTGACATACTAAATTTCATTGAACATATTAAATAACAAACTAATTATTTTGACACACTAAATTTCATAATATATTTTAAATGAAACACTATGTTTCTTGACACACTTAGTTTCATGATTCATTCTAAATGATACATAAATTTGTTGACACACTTGATTTCATGATATAATTCAAGTGGACACAAAATTTCATTGAACATATTAAGTGATACAGTAATTTTTTTGACACACTAAAGTTCATTATATATTTTTAGTGAGACACTAAGTTTTCTGAATTTTTGACACCCTTATCGAGTGACACATAATATTTTTTAACACGCTTAATATTTTTGACACACTTAATATTTTTGACACACTTGACACAAAATTATGTGTCGATATCATATAACTTTCTTGACACACAAAAACACACAAAGTTATGTGTCAATTGTTGGAATTTAACAATCAAGTTAACCAATTAACTCTTACGAGTACGCAACGGATAGATCTAGTCTAGTATAAACAATTAACATACATATACACACAATAAGGGTAATGAAAATTAAATAGAGACATACCCTTGTAGTCACCAGCAAAAATCACGCACCCAAGTATATGAAACTAGTGACTAAATTGTCACCTCTATGAGTGCTCACACAAACACGTAAACTAGCACGCCCTGATGCTAGTCCTACTTCACGTTTAACCCAACAACGATTGTAAACCAAAACCCTTCTGAAACAATATACTGAAAACCACTCTTGAACTTGGTACCGAAAATCAGAATGTAGTATCAGAGTTTCACTGAATCTGGTATGAACCGAATTAGATCAGTTTCAACCAAAACCAAATAAAACAAACCCTAATCACTTCCAACTGTTGTCACTCTAGGAGAACACGTAAACCAATCTATAAAGCCTTCCTGGATCAGATGTGGGATCGAATCACACAAGGAGAAACCCTTTAAGGGTTTACCGAAATAGGCAGTGAGGTTTTAAAGTTAACTGAAAATCAAAAACCCTAGAATAGGCTTATTGAATTCGGCTGTAAAATGAATGAAGGAAAATGGCAGCTTGTGTGTTGTGTTGTGATGTATATATTCGGCAGAAAAGAGCTAGTATAGAAGTCTTTATATAGGCATCATAATCAATTTGTGATAAGACTTAAAAACATCAAGTTTAGCCTTATCACAACTCTCCCAAGCCTATCACAACACTCCCTTAATGCTTATCTTTACAATTAATGAACCAAGACATCTCCAAGAACCTTCTAATCTCTTCTACAGCCGGCTAGCCTAGAAGATATATATAAAGTTCATGTCTTGGTCATTTATTGTCTGAATGGTTTACATTAGAAGCATTTCGTGAAGTATCAAGAGAACTCTAAATGTTTAAACGTGTGTTCCCTCAATAGGCTCACACACTTCTAGTCGTACTCGACTAGTTCAACTCACATAATCTAACAGCTCCTACTTGGGAGTTGGAGTAGCAAACAGCACGTGTACTAACGACGGAAACGTCTAGCAACACTCACATTCGTTTTTAAAACTAGAAGTGTTTGAGATCAAGTTTCATAAACATTCTCAGTAGCATGGTTATTTTGCCTCTTGCTATAATCATCCCTTTGTTCAAATACCATTAAACCATGGATATGGATCCTAACTCATTCCATGTAGTTTAACCATTTAGATTCTCGTTATAGAATTTAATTCAGATATACCAAATGTAATCAAGAATCATCTTGCATTACCCTTTGGGTTCGGCCAAACAATTATTTGATTAACTCTGGAGAGGCGCTAAGGTATTATTTTGCACATATCAAGTGGAGGAACAAATTCTTTCTCGAATACAAGTGTTGTGAATGCTGCTTCACATCACTTCCAATAATAGTCTTTATAACTACCATTTTCTGGACACCGTTTGACTTAGAATTAAAAAGTGATATCCACACATACCAAAACTTGTTTGTATTCTCAAGTCTAAGGATGAATTAACTAACCATTTTCGAAATTTTACTTACAACAACGGATCCATAAAGTAAGCATTCGAAGGTTGGGGTGTCCAATACGCATCCCTTGTGAGTAACATATGAGTTTGGCGGGAACCATCCATATATTCAAAGAATATAACCAACACTCATATTTGCCTTATGTAACAATACTCCCATACTATTAACCGACAATGGACATATTTGAACGATAAATCATTCAAGGATTAAATATGCAAATATAGGATAAACAATTGTTATATGAATGATAACAAATACCTCGTATATTTATTCATCAGAAAATAAAATTGTATTACAATCCTAATTATCCAAATGACTAATAAACACAGATTTACATGAGACTACTAGCTGGAAGCATTCCAATATTCCTAGTAAGTTCTGAATGCTTTGGAAAAGCCAATGCTTTTGTAAACGGACCAGCTAAGTTGTCATCTGTGTAAACTTTTTCTAACTTTGTGTCACCAAATTCAATAACTTCGCGAAGGTAGTGAACTTTGGCACGGAAATGTCGAGCACCTTTAGTGATTCCAGATTCATTAGCTATAGCGATTGCTCCAATATTATCACAATACATATTAATGGGTTTTTCAATTGTGGGAACAACACCGAGCCTAGAAATGAATTTCCTAACCCATACGGCTTCCTTAGAAGCATCAAAGGCAGCAATATACTCCGCTTCTGCAGATGAAGTAGCGAAAATGCTTTGCTTGGCACTCTTCCAATCAACAGCACCTCCATTCAAAATGAACACATATCCAGTCTAAGACTTGAGGTCATCAGCATCCGTCAGATATCCAGCATCAGTGTAGCAAGAAACCCTAAGATCTTATTTTAGATCACCTCTGTAAACTAAAAACATGTCCTTAGTATTCCTGAGATACTTCAGAATGTTCTTAACAGTAGTCTAGTGAAGATCACCTAGATTCTGTTAAAATTGGCTTGTTATGTTCTGAGTGAACGCAACATCAGGGCGAGTACATCTCACAGCATACATAATAGAACCCATATCCGAGGCATATGGAACATTTTGCATGTGCTTCAACTCAGCAGGTGTTGAAGCACCTTGTGATTTACTCAATCTAAGCTTTTCTTGCATGAGGATACTTCCACATTTGAAATTCTCCATGTGAAATCGCTTTAAGATTTTCTCGATATAAGCACTTTGACATAAGCCTATCAACTGTCGTGATCTATCTCTGTAGATCTTGATTCCAAGAATATATGCAGCTTCACCTAAATCTTTCATGGCAAAACATCTTCCAAGGTAGGATTTTACATCTTGTAACATTGGAATGCTGTTTCCCATGATTAATATGTCATCGACATACAAGATTAGGAAAGTGACATTACTCCTACTAGGTTTTAGATATACACATGGCTCATCACAATTTTGAGTGAAACCAAATTTCTTTATTTCATCATCAAAACGCTTATTCTATTGCCTTGATGCTTGCTTAAGCCCATAAATTGAACGTTTTAGCTTGCATACTCAGTTTGGATATTTTGGATTGACAAAACCTTCAGGTTGCTCTATGTAAACCTCTTCATCAAGATATCCATTGAGGAAGGCAGTTTTGACATCCATTTGCCAAATCTCATAGTCATAGTACGCAACTATGGCTATAAGAATCCTAATAGCTCTAATGTCTGCAACAGGTGAGAAGGTTTCCTCATAATCAATCCCTGGGGTTTGAGTATAGCCCTTTGTCACAAGACGAGCTTTATAGGTGTGTACAGCTTCATCCATGTCGGTCTTTTTCTTAAAGAGCCACTTGCTACCAACGGTTTTTCCATTAGGAGGAAGTTCAACCAAGATCCAAACTTCGTTGTCTTTCATGGATTGCATTTCCACATTCATAGCATTAAGCCATTTATCAGACTCAGGGTCTAACAATGCAGCTTTATAGTTAGCGGGTTCACCGAGATCCCCTAACTCATGTTCCTCAGCATCGATGTATAAACACATACGATCTGTGGGACGTCGTGTCCTTGTGGACCTACGAATGGGAATGATATCACTTTGAGGTTCATCCATTTCTAGATCATCCTCTTCATGATTTAAGCTAGTGTCTATAGAAGGATGCGTATCTTCTTCTTGAATAATTTCAAGATCTTCTAGACTCCCACTTGCTTCTTGATTTATAAGACTATTCTCTAGGAATTCAGCATTCCGAGCAACAAGGACTTTGTTCTCGGGTGGGTAGTAGAAAGAATAACCCATTGTTTCCTTTGGGTATCCTATGAAGATACACTTAATAGACCTGGGTTCTAACTTGTCAGGCTTGGTAAGAGTATCTCGCTTAACAAGTGCCTCACAACCCCAGACTTTTAAGTAAGACAACTTAGGGGCTTGCCCATGCCATACTTCGTATGGTGTCTGATATGTGTGAAAACACGTATTTATTTTATATCAAAATAGACCTTAAAAAGACCAAAAACATACTAAAAATGGCAAAGATATGCTTGTTTTTGTGTTTTGTGT
>BQNB010080125.1:0-30024 GCA_026074375.1 Tanacetum coccineum
TTGGGCCAGATTTTAGGCTAATTTTTTCCCGGATATTTCCTTTTTTTGTACGATTCGGGAATTTTTTTTTTGCGTTGGGACGGGTTAATTTTTTCCCGAATATTTTGTACGATTCAGGATTTTTTGTGTAAGAAAATCGTAAATAGTTAAAAGTTGAGGGACCGTTTTGTATTTTTTTTTACTTTTGGTCAGATTTCAAGCTAATTTTGGGCTAGTTTTTTTTTTTTACTTTGGGCCAGATTTTATGCGAATTTTAGGCTAGTTTGTCGACAAATGTGTATATTAGTAATAATTTTTTTTTATATGGCTTATGTGTTGAGCCTCATGTTTAAAGTGTTGTTTTTTTTTTGCTATATGGGTTTTTTTTTAATATAATGGGTTGTGACCATATCGATTATTTTAAAGTTATTCGGTATCGAAGATGTTTCCGTGGGTATTTTTTTATCTGAATAAATCGGAACTTTTGTAATATTTTTTTTCCCTCCTACTTTGTGCATACAAATTAAAAAAAAACAAAAAGAAAATAATTAAAAAAGAAAAAAAACCAAAATCGGGCTGGCCCAAAATAGGAGCCCATTACAGTAGTAATGTGGCCCACTGTCAAAAATCTGTTTTGGGCTAATTAGTCCGAAGTCAAAACGACTTCGTTTTTTACGGTGAATGAGTATATATATAATGACCGAGATGGCGAAAGTTTCATGGATGCCTTCGAGTTGTTAATTGGTCTTGTTTTGCTTGTTTGTTCTTGATACTTCTTTCTGGTCATTGAGTTATTACCTAGGATCGCTTATTTTTTTTTTTTGAACGGCAAAATTTTATAAACTAGCAAGGAGCTAGAAAAGAAATTACAAAGATATTAAATGCGGGTTTTTAAGCCAATCATCCCTAGAGAACTTCTTACTACACCTACTATTACACCAAAGAAAGGAGGAAGAGACAATATTCTCAAAAAGGATCGATCTAGACGGCTTATTAACATCAAAAGTAGAACGATTCCGAAATCCCCAAATAAACCACCAAGCAACGTAGAAGACTCCTTCCAAAAAACCTTTAACTGAAACCGGAAGACGAATAGAAGAGAACCACTCGTCCCATTCTGAGAACGAACGCCAAAGCTGGAAATCGATCTCCCACCAACGGCAAACACGATGCAAAACCTCCTGAGATAGAGAACATCGAAATAACAAATGATGGACATCCTCTTCATCCGAAAAACAAACCGGGCAAGAAGTGGACTCCAAAATAACACCTTTTTGGACCAGATTGTATCTAGTAGGCAAACACCCCCGACGAGCTCGCCACATAAAAACATTAATCTTAATAGGAATTAACTTAACCCACCTAGTCGGCTCAGAATGAGAGGGAAGCACCAAATCATCAATAGCAAGACGAGTATCTTTCACACTAAATTCACCACTGCTAGAAAGGGAGAAATACCAACGATCATTAGACGTTGAAAGAACCACTGAATTCAAAAACGAACTTAAATCTGAGAATTCTTGCTGTTCGACCCCTCCTCTAACTGATCTCCGAAAAGACGTATCCAGGGGGCCAGCCATCTTAGCCGCCACACAAATATTGGGAGCAGAATCAAGGGCAAACAAACGCGGACACAACTCACACAAGGGAATATCCCCTATCCAAGTCTCTTTCCAAAATCATCGTCAAATCATACCAAATCAAGGGCAAACAAAGTCTCTTTCAAATGCAATTCTTTTATCATCGTCAAATCATACCAAAGCAAGAAAAACTCATTATATAAAACTCCAATTCATATCAGGCTTTGGCGGTTAGCAATCAGTTACCCGCCAAAATCATATGCAAAACAAAACAAATTAAATAATTTATACTCCTATGTTATATAAATGTGAGTCAAAATGCATTTTATGATTTGAAATAAAAGTTCGAGTTTGATTAATAAATCAAATCGGTGGCCTATGGGCACTGTTAGACAAACCTAACAATTACTACAAGCTTTATTTTTCTTTTGTATGTTTACGAGTGATATTCCACAATAACAAAAACGCGGAACTCATTCAGGAAGACCGATACAATAAAAGGTTATAAAATGAAAACTAGTGATGAATTGTTCAAATCTTTATGATATCAAACCAAGTATATACTTAAAGACTCCCATTTCGATTAACGGTTTCATGTAGAGGTCACAAATGGGTCAGGTTGGCACGGTTCGGCTCATGTGTCAAGTGGGTTAGGGCCCAAATGGGTCATGGGTCAAACAGATCATGATTTAAAAATTGGACAAATGGGTCATGGGTCAAGCGGGTTGGGTCGGGTCAACCCGTTATTTATCATTTCTTTTTGGTTTATACGTTTTCATACGTTAATCCGGTTTATGTGTTTTTGTAAGTTTTTATGCGTTTTCGTCCGTTTTTATATATTTTTATACTTATTCATACGTTTTTATTTGTTTTTATATGTTTTCGTCCGCTTTCATCCGTTTCTATCCGATTTCGTCCGTTAGTGTACGTTTTGATACATTTTTGTAGGTTTTGTAAAGTTTATACGTTTTTATATGTTTTTGCACGTTTTTATACGTTTTCGTTCGTTTTCATACGTTTCGTATGATTTTATACGTTTTCATACGTTTTCGTCCGTTTTATCCCTTTTGTACGTTTTGGTCTGTTTTTGTACGTTTTATGCATTTTTGTTCGTTTTCATGTGTTTTTATACATTTACGTTTTATACGTTTTCATCCATTTTCGCCCGTTTTTGTGCGTTTTCGTCCGTTTTTTACGGTTTTGTACGTTTTCGTCCCTTTTCTAACGTTTTCATACAATTTTGTACGTTTTCATACGCTTTATATGTATTATACATTTTTGTCCGTTTTCGTATGATTTTGTATGCTTTTGTACGATTTTGTATTTTTTATACGTCTTCACACGTTTTTATACATTTTTGTACTATTTTTTACGATTTTTGTACTTTTTTTGTTTCATCCATTTTTATCCGTTTCATATAAAAAAGTACAAAAACATATGAAATGTACAAAAACGTACAGAATCATTAAAAAAACCCGTACAAAAACGTTAAATACGTATGATAGTGTACTCATTACTTCAATTATTAACATTTGTTTTGATTAATTATTTTTAATGGTTATT
This sequence comes from Tanacetum coccineum, assembly GCA_026074375.1. Taxonomy (NCBI): domain Eukaryota; kingdom Viridiplantae; phylum Streptophyta; class Magnoliopsida; order Asterales; family Asteraceae; genus Tanacetum; species Tanacetum coccineum. Next base: position 3,123 of record BQNB010080125.1, read on the forward strand.
TGATCTAATGTTTATTTGTTGGAGAATGTTATTTATTGTGATTAATTATACTCTTAATTGCAACAATAATGGATAATTTATGTAGTATACCTGGAAAATCGCGTTTCGGTACTAGTTAATATAATAAGGTTGATTACATACTAGTTAGTACGAGACCATTCGAACCCTATCGTGCATGATTGCTTATAGGATGACCATTCCTTTGTAGTTGTATGACTCATGCCCATTGAGCAACCCTTAGTATGAAGAGCTGGTTAAGAAGTGCGAGCCGTGTTAGTAAACATGTAATTTACTAGCTACTGACGTCACTACAAGAAAAAGTAGAACAGGTGACGAAGTTACTAAACGACAAAAGTCTGTCCGACGTGGCACAAATTCTGATATACTTTTTAGTCAAAGTTCGAAGAAGTTTTCCCGGGCGACTCTTTGTCGCCTAAAAATAAAAGAAGCAATAGGCCCATTTTGATCCAATCGTTTATCAATATCACGAAAGATCAGAAACAATGGATGTTCTTGGAACCTGCAATCTGAATTTTTCTTATACTTAACCCACAATCTGCTAACTTTTTTGCGTCTTTGTAAATTCTTTTAAACGAATCATTTTAATATTGTCTTCCGACTAATATAAGCCAAAGGAGCGCAAAGTCTGTTTCCACCATATCATCAAAACCAACGATGTTTTGAACCACGAATGATAGAACTTAAAAGGTTACGGTCCAAAGTCCACTTTTAAACTTCACATACAAAATCGGACGATGGTCCGAAAGATGCCGGGTCCAAAACAGAACGGAAAAGGGAGGGGGAAAATAGTAAGAATACCGTCCGAAACAAGGAACCTATCCAACTTACTCATTTTTTCCGCCGAAGGGTGTGACCAAGTAAACGTGTTATCCCTCATTTTAATTTCACTAAACCAGATAGAAGATTGGAATTGGATTAAAGAAAAAGCTAGCGTTATTAACATTTAAAACACCGTACCTCGTCTTTCAATCCATTGAGTTACGCACTTCGTTAGAGTCGCCCAGTTAAACTAGTCTCTCCATTCCAATCGTCCAACAAAAATACAGTAATTTTCCAATAACACCGTCATCTAAAAGAAGGTTGCTGCGGGGCGTAAATAGACACAACAAAAAGCTTTGTTTTACTAGGGATCCGACGTCCCATAAAATGGCTACCACAACGAATCCGAGATCGTAACATAAATCTTATCTTCTGAAAAAAGTTTTCCTCCCAAATACAAAAGAATTCCACCAGAATTACGGCCGCTTCACTAAACACGTAGTCATAAATCGAGATTACCCACACATAACTTCACATCCATGTGTGACACCTTCTCCATCTTCGTTTCTTGAATTGCAATAAAATTAAGTTTATTATTATTAGATAACTCCTTTACCCACTCCTTTTTGGACTTGTTACCAAGCCCTTGAATATTTAAAGACATAAAATTCATCTTATAAAACTGCTCGTCTCCTTTGCTATTAATGATGGCATTAGTATCTTTTTCCACAACCTCCATCGAATACCCCATTAGCCCTAGCACACAGAATTCATTTCATCGAGCACTCACAAAACAGTTCCCCTTTATTATTCCCACTTCCCTCCAACTGAGTTAAACGAAAACTCTTCATTGGACACTTGAGAATTATTCATTTTTATTACCTTAGCAACTTATCGTTGGTGAAAAACTCCTTTATTCAATTCCTTGTCACTTGATCTTCAAAGAAAGATCCCACAGGCGAGAACCCCGGGGGGTGTGACAGGACGGTTATCGGTTCCAAATTCTCCTCTACAGCTTCTTTAGACCTAAATTGATCATTTTGGTCAAACGGCATCAGCAGAAAATTCCTTATCCACGTGTACATGTGTTCCCATTCTGGACTGAGAAGGATTTTTTCCATAAATCGGTTTCACGCAACTTCTTGTCTTCACTATGTATAAACTCACCACACCTCCTCTTTCTCATACGTGTTATACTTTTATTATTTTTTTTATTTCTTTAGATCCTACTCCTTGAACAAGGATTCGTCATCCGAGGGATTAATCCTGTTCTTTATAGATTCAATAAGAAGGAGTCCAAGTAATTAGCTCTTTTGCGCGAAACCATATACACTTTTTACCTATAACAATAATTTTAAAAGATTCAAAACAATGGACACCAGATGTTTAGTTAACTGCACAGACGCTTACGTCCAAAGCGAGTCTCTTGCGAGTCTTCAATGTTTCAGCACTTCTCCCCACTTTTGTTAACGATTTTATCAAACGAATTTGCGAGACCCAAGCTTAAAAGTTGGGAACTCCCTCAATATCTAACCACACTACTCGTTCATCACTGACAATGTCCTGATTAACTTCCCGTATCCACTTGAAAACCATGATTTGATCCCACATGATTTACAAATTTCTTTTCGTATAGATTTATCACATTCTCACATAACCCACAGCCTCCAAAGATTAGGACAATGTACATTCACGAATTCCTTCGTCCGACGAGAAGAGATTTGTAAACTTGGTTAATGGAATTCAAAGGACTTGACTCTCCCCCATAGCACAATTAGGAAATCCCTTTCCACAAACTACACTCCTATCTAACACCAGATCAGGAGCAGATGACAACGAATCTCCGGTTGGACCATACGGAAGTTACCCCTATCAATAATCTACTGAACATAAAGAGGTCACTACATCCCTTTTCTCTGGTTGAGAAACCGTTGAGCCATTCCTTTTGGTTGCATCCTTCTTAGGGAACCTTATTTTTGGGGGACATTAGTATTAGGATTCAAAGGTTTTTGGGCCTATCTACCCTAAACCTGATTTGCAAATAAATATAACTCCCAATCTTATTGTGCATAAATTCTCCACCAATTCTAGCGAGATTAAAGACTTAACTGAACCGGACAAATGCAAATCGTTTCCTTGTTTAGACTTTTTATTCGGAAATATAAAACACATCTAATAACCGTTTTAATATACGCTAATTTGTTCCATGATCAACGAGTAATTGACATAATCCGAGGAAAATTAGTTACAAATACCGAAATTGGAGATATTTTCTTGGTAAAATCTTCATTTGAGGAAAACTGACCGCCTGGTATTTTCAAAGTCGGATCCACCAGGTCATCTTGGATTGAAGGGACAGTCTCAAAACACAATCAAAATCATCACGACATAAAAGAAAGGTCAACCCTAAAAACACGTCGAAATCTGATAAAAATCCATATTAAGAAAACAATTCAATTAACCCTGCGAGGTTAACCGAGCACAAGGATATAGGGAACGAACGGCGATCGAAGACCATATTACCCTATCACAAATTAATAGACGAAGGAATAATTAAATCAATGTAAATAAATCAACATATACGTAAATAAATCACAAATTAATTGACGTAAATAAACATATACGTCGCAACCTCAGAAGTCACAATAAGCTACTTCAACTATATTGCTTTGAGGAGTTGCAAAAGGAGGGCAGTACGTCCGACTATGGATTTGAGCAGTTTGTTCATCTTGGAAGGCGTAACTTGGGTAACAACAATCTTCCATGCGGCAAGTTGTTACCACTAGCACTGTCAATTTTAAACAGCTCCATTTCATCGTAATGTGGGATCCACGACCCAATTCCATCGCTCATTGATTTGATATCATCTTTGTATACCACACACGCCCCACATTTGACGATGCTACTAGCCGTATCAAATTTCAAGATAAGGTCATCATCTTCAGAACCATGACATAATACTTTCCCAAGGAAATCAATCGACATGTATCCAATCCCCAGATGGTGTAACCCTCTAGCGGGACGTGCTGGCAATTTAATCAGTTTTTCTTTACTTGGTTTTATTTCGATCAAGAGTTTTGAGATCTTTTCGTTCCTAGGTGGACCGAAGATACAACTTATCGCCAACCCTATCATATTGGTGATCTGGTTTTGAGATAAACTCAGATCAATTGTGTTACCAAAGCTTTGGTTGCTGAACCACTCTGGAATTGCTCTTCCAGGAACGGCAATACTCAATCTATGTTTCACTGCAGCACATTTCTGTATTCACAAACATATAATTATATAAACCTCTCTGGAGCTTCTTGTCATCCTTAAATGTGTATATTCCTGCCTTGATCAAGAGCTGCATAAAGATGATCAACAAAGTTGTTTCGAGTATCTTCACCATGAAAACTTAAAAACACGTCATATGCCCATCTTCCGGTTGTTGCAGTAGTAGATGACGAGGGCGAGGAAAAAAGATACCCTCAGATCTGAAAAGATACCCTCAGATCGGAACATTAGATCAAATCGGAAAAAAATTAATTGCCCCCACTTATCATATCATACCTAGGATCGCTTATTTGATTTAGTTTTGATTACAAGTGCTTACTACATTAACCTAATATTTGGTGATTATTTAGTAAAACCATCTCTAAGTAGATCTGATGGAAACCACAACTTCATATGGAATCCAAACACAAAACCAATAGATCCAAATTTTATACACACTAATAAGTAACCTAAAATATCAAAAGGGATAAAGTATATGTAAACAACAAATATCAATATGATATGCATCTTCTCAGGAAATACTATGAACAATAATACAATATAAAACCTGACTTTGAAAAATTATATATGTTTGACAGGTGTTTTTTTTTGGAACGGCGAATTTATTAGAAACAAAAACTAGCAAGGAGCTAGATTACAAAACAATAATATAGGGGTTTTTGAGCCATTCGTTCCATCCGAACGAGGCTTTAGATCTATACTTACACCAATAAAAAGAACTAGCAATGACATTATCAATAAGCATCGACTTCGAAGGTTTTCTCTCGTCAAATAGGAGCTTGTTTCGATAGATCCAAACGTACCACCAAATGGAGTACCAAACTCCTTCGAACATCTTTTTGAGTTTGGAATCCATACGAATTGAAACAAGCCAAGACTTCCATTCTGCATATGAGTTCAAGTTTGCGTGATCCAAATTCCACCAGCTCAAAACCTTATTAGCAATGTCCCGAACCAATCCACACCTAAAGAACAAATGGTCCGTCGATTCAATAGCATTATCACAAATGGGACACGACATATCCTGAATGTCAATACCTCTACGAGAAATGTTGAACCGGGTAGGTAAAGCATCGGTCTTGATTTTCCAGGCAAGAACGTTGATTTTTATCGGGACACACTTTACCCATCTAGTTTCTTCTCCAATATTCGGAAGGCATATCTCATCGATACGTCTACGAGCAGAGGCCACCGAAAATATACCCGTACTCTCCAGATTCCAATTCCATCTGTCAGCCGAAGGCACGATAGTGACAGAACGAACCAATTCTACCAAGCTGTCGAATTGATTTTGCTCGATACCCCCTCTAGGAATTCGACGGAAGGAGCAGACCAAACTCGTGTCGCCTATCTTGGAACTAACAGTAACATCCTTTGAGGATTCAAGCGCGTATAATCTGGGAAAAATGTCTTTAAAAATGCCCCTAGTATGCCAATGATCCAACCAGAATTTGGTGGACTCCCCGTTTCCCATCTTATGAGTCAGATAATCAAAAACGTACATACCTTTTCTTTGGAGAGATCGAACTTCACTCAAAATCGAAAGCCAACATGATTTGCCAGTAGAAGTCCATTCCGAATGAATTTTACCACCCACACCGTGAATAGCCACAATAACTTTAGTCCAAAGAGAGTCTTTTTGCGAGAGAAACTTCCAAACCCACTTAATCATCAAGCCTCTATTTAACGCAAATAAGCTAGACACACCTAGCCCGCCTCGTTTTTTGTCTGTCAAAACATTGTTCCATTTAACCCAAGAAGCCTTTTTACTACCCGGATCATGGCCATTAAAGAAATGACTTCTAATAGACTCCAAGATATGAAGCACCTTTGAAGGAACTTTGAAAATAGACATGTGAAAGACTGGAATAGATCCTAAAACCGATTTCAACAAAGTTAAACGACCACCAATAGATAAAGTTTTGGATTTCCATTTGGAAAGCCGAGACTTCACTTTTTCAACTATCTCTTGCCATGCTTGAACACGTGTCATAGAACCTCCCACTCTAGTCCCAAGATAGTAGAAAGGACACTTAAGAACGAGACATCCTAACTTTGCAGCCGCTTGGATGACCTGAGCACTTTCCACATTAATCCCCATTATCTTACTTTTGTTCAAGTTAATCTTAAGGCCCGAAGCATGAAAAAAGCATTTCAAAACGTGAATCAAAGTAGAGATATTACCGTCACTCCACTCCCCTAAGAAAATAGCATCATCCGCATAGAACATATGCAAAAGACATAAAGATTGATCTAACACAATACCTTTAAACATCCCCGCGTTTACGATCCTTTGAAAAGATAAATGAAGGCTCTCCATCACGAGGATAAAGAGGAAGGGGGATAAAGGATCGCCTTGTTTCAACCCTTTATAGAATTGGAACTCATTCGTAGGACATCCATTGACAAGAATAGAACCCTTAGAAGAAGTTAGGCAACTTTGAATCCAGTTACGCCATTTACACCTGAAACCGAACTCTTTAAGAACATCATCTAAAAAATCCCATCTAATCGAATCGAAGGCCTTTTCAAAATCGACCTTAAAAATTAGAGTTTTCTTCTTCTTTTTGGTACACCACTGGAGAATCTCATTAAGAATAAACGGACCGTCTAACATTTGTCTTTCGGCGATAAACGCAGATTGCACTTCATTAACAATGTCCCCCAAAACATTAACAAGCCTGTTAGACAAAATCTTGGCAATGATCTTGTAGATACTTCCAATGAGGCTAATAGGTCTAAAGTCCTTGACCAAGTTAGCGTCCGGGACTTTTGGGATCAAAGCTATAAATGATGAGTTACAACCAGGAGGAATTTCTCCATGAATGAAGAAATGATTTACAGCCATATAAACATCGTGCTCAATAACAGGCCAAAAATGCCGATAAAAGCCAAAAGAAAACCCGTCAGGGCCCGGGGATTTGTCTGTGCCACAGCCCCAAACAGCCGTTTTAATCTCCTGTTTAGAAACTTCTCGCTCGAGGTCCTGACTTTGATCTTCAGAAATTACCTCTCATTGCCACTGATTAATAACATGCGCCAAGTTAGTCCCTAACGCATACGTTTATCACGCGGATCATGAGGAGCATAGACCGCAAATATTCATGAGGTCAATTACCGTTCAATAACCAAACACCCCTTAATAATGATAAAAAACATCGAAATAGTGAAGCTTTTTTTACAAAATAAATCTTTTGGGATTCCAAACACACAAGATTTACCGGAATTGCCTAAACCCGAATTACTATTGAAGATGCTCAAAAGTCGAAATTACCCCAAAACCGACGAACACTGAAAAGATCATCTCCTCCACTTGGTTTCTTGATGAATCACTAGAAAATTAACCTTGTCTTTCACCATAACTCCTTTGCCCAATCTTTTTTGGCCTTTTGAGCGAGGCCTTGTATATTAAGGGACAAAAAATTCATCGATCTACAATCGACGCTCCTTGAGATTCAATGATATCGGACAGATTGTTAATCACCCCATCCATGTTATAGCCCATTGTTTGGCCAACTTTCACCACTTCCTCTATAAGACACATAAATGAGCCCCCTGAACTCGGTGCCACTGATTTTTTAAATTGACCGAAACTTGCGGATTCATCTACATTTTCTTTGAGGTTGGAATTGTTAGAATCTCCATCGTCTTCGTTGAGCTTCTCCTCTTCAAAGTCATTAACAGACTTCTTATCCCCTGTATCATCATTGTCGTTATTAGGTGTAAAACCCGGTGGGAATTCGGGACAAGAATTTGTACCACTCTCCTTATGTTTTTGATCCTTTGTCTTTTTGTTAAGCAAAGGGTATAGCCCAAAAGGATCCACAAATGAGTCCTTTTTTGAACTACCTTTATTTTCAAAAACCGTATCTGGAACTTCGAACGAGTTGCTACAATCTTTCTCAGATTCAAGGTTCTTCATTCCTTCTTCTAATGAATCGTCATCAGATAATTCCCTCCGCATCCCGAGTTCCTACACCAGAGTTCAGGGAGTCAAAACCAGGGACCTCCTTTCAGCCGAATCCAATACACTTTTCTAACGGAAATTGATCTTGAAGTTTTCTATAAATATTTTGAGATTGACTACGTGAACAAAATACATAATCGTTTTTCGAAGTGGAAACATTCCATCAGAGTCATTAGTGTCGATTAAGTTCCCCAAATAGGTGACAATCTTTGAAGTGTTCAAAGTCCATAGTTTTATGGAAACACTTCAATTTCTACCACACAATCGCGGACCCTCAGGATTGATTATCGAAAGAAGCTGGCGAATTTCGAGAACCAAGAGCTAACTCCCACATTATCGCGGAACGCATCTTTCGAATTTCCACATGAGGAAAATTCTAAGAGACCTACAAAATCCCTCCTAAAGGTCTTTTTAAACTTACATTCAAGTCCACGAAACCTTCGTTCATAAGAGCGTTCTTGAGATTGGTAAGGGACGCAAATTCTTTAATCCTACCCATTAAGGATGAAGATAAGTCTTTGGAGAGCGCACAATCTTCGTCAAGAACAATGGCAGGGGAGTCATGATCAACCGACTTATGATTTTTTACCGCATTAACATATGAATTAGAACTCCCAGAATCCCCACTATTAGGACGAGACGATAATTCGAACCTTTCTTAGATCTGCCCCTAGACTTGTTCAAAGTAGTCTTTGGAAATTGGCCCTTATTAGCCGTGAAGCTTGAATTGACCCACCAAATTGTGTCATAAATTGTTCACCAAGCGTATCAACATTAAACAAGTTGATAAAAACGACAAAAACCATACGTTTTACCTTTTTTCGCCTTTTCGAGGATAAACCAATAAAATCAACATGTCCATATTGGTTACTGTGATTGAAATAGCTCTTTTGCAGGAAAAATTTTCCGGAAAATTTGTAACATAAATGGAGATAGAAATACGATTAAACGTTCATCCTTTTGGATCTACGATATCCCCCATTTTTAGAATCCTTTGGATCGAAGGGAGATCAAGATAAAAAAGAGATTGAAAAGAAAAACAGATCAGGGTTTCAATGACAGCGAGATTAAACGAAAACGGAAACGGAGTCGAATTGATTTAAAGAGGATAATAACAAATCTAAATTACAAAAACCCAAGATGAGAAACCCGCCTAACACGCTCGATATGAGATTAATCAATCAATGATTAATCCCAATTTCAGGGGTTATAACAAGATTCAAACAAAAGGGAAGAAGGAATTTAGATTGTTAATTTGTGGAGTTTGAAAGTCATCTTTGTTAGAAGATGTTCATCAATTAGGGTTTTTGAATTGGGGGTTTGTTTGAAATTAGGGTTTTTGAATGAATCTCAATAAATACGAAAAGAATTTGGGGATCCTATTTCACAATCATCATCGCGTCTGATTGTTGAAAGGGAAATGTGAGTAAAAATGAGATTCGTACTGCTAATGAATAATGGTCTTTATTTAATTAAATGTAAATTTAATCCTTATCATTGTCAAATTTTTGTCATTTAATTAAATAAAACCATTTTAAGACCTATCAAACCTATATAATTTTTCAAAATCAGGTTTTATATTGTATTATTGTTCATAGTATTTGTTGAGAAGATGCGTATCATATCAATCGTTTCGTCATAAGTGTAGACAATGTTATAGATATTTTCGTCGTTCCACTAATGGAATTTCTTTAACCATGGTTCATTAACTATATAATTGTTCATCGGTACTTCCAATGGTTCATTAACCATGGTTCGTGCGATTGTGGAGTGAGAATCAGGAGCTGATAAAACGTAAAAATGGATTGAGGAGAGATGGACATATAAAGAAAATGAAGCAAAGATATCGTAAACATGAAATGGATCCAAAACCATTGTTAAAAAAATAGATAAAGTATCGTACGTAGTTAAAAAATAACTATGAAATGAATGGGCCTCCACTTTGACTAGCTGAGTCCATATTGGGCTTTATTTGGGATCTTGGTTGCGGTTATGATTATATCTTTATATACATATACTATGTTGGGAAAGAAACTATGTCGTTTTGACATAGATTGTACAGTGCTACAGTAATTCGTCTATTGGGCTTTTACTTTGACCGGCCCATTTGACATTTTTTTTGTTTTTTTTTCTATAACTAGTAAACTTAAAAAAAAAATTGCTCGGCACAAAATAAGAAACAAAATTACAAAAGTACTTATTTATTCAGATCAAAAAATATCCGCGACATGAGATCAAACACATAAGCCCATATAAAAAAAAGAAACTATTGCACAAAAATAAAAATAAAAAATTCCTCGGCACAAAATAAGAAAAAAAATTACAAAAGTATTTACTTATTCAGATCAAAAAATACCCACGACTTGACGCCCAACACATAAGCCCATATAAAAATATAATATTAAACATGAGACCGGAAAAATAAAGCCGCAAAAAATACAAAAAAAATTAAAAAATATAACGCCCCGCATCAACGCGCGGACAATCATGCTTAACATATATTTACCAAGATCTTATAAAATTATATTAAAAAAACCCAAATAACCAAAAACACAACCTTTAACCACATAATTTTTAAAAAATTAGCATACGCAAACCACACTTATAAAACTTTGAAATCTTACCATACAAAAAAAAAAAAAAAACACTCACATCTATAATAAAAGAAACGCCGCTCCGCAGCAACGCGCGGACAACTATGCTTGTCTATATACTATAGGGGGTGGGAAACGACGTAGTTTCACCCCCTAGCTACAGTAACAAATTTTTTTTGGGCTCCCAGTTTGGCCTAATTTATTGGGCTGCGACTTTGAGCCGGCCCAATTGTTTATTTTTTAAACTTTGTTGGCACAAAATAGTTTTTTTTTTTAAAACTTTGTTGGCACAAAATAGGGGAAAAAATATATATATTACATAAGTATCGAGTTATTCAGATAAAAGAATACCCACGGAACCATTTTCGATACCTAATAACTTTAAAATAATCGACAGGGTCACAAACGTACATCTTTAGGTCGCATTAAACGGTGTCATTTTACGCTACTAAAAACCATAAGCCCAAATATATAACACATATTTACCCAAATCCCATAAAATTATATTAAAAAAATCCGTATAGCAAAAAAAAAAAACAAATCTTTAAACATGAAATCCAACACATAAGCCCATATAAAAAAAACTATTAAACGTGAGACCGAAAAAATAAACTCGAAAAAAAATAACACCTAAAAAAAAATAACGGCACGAAACAACACGCGGGACATAAACTTATATAAAGGAAAAAAAGAAACTATTAAACATGATACCGAGAAAATAAACCCGCAACATAATTTCATAAAATTATACTAAAAAAAAACCCTTTAAACATGAGGCCCAACACTTATGCCCATATAAGAAAAAAACAAACTATTAAACATGAGATCGAAACAATAAACCCGCACAAAATTAAAAAAGAAAAATTAAAGGCCCGCAACAGCGCGCGAAAAATTAACGCCCCGCAGCAACGCGCGATTAATTCAGCTTATTTATAAATATACTTCATGTACAAAGGTTTATTTCGTTACCGGAAGAGGGGTGTTCAGCGGTTCCGTAATCAAGTATTCGGTTTGATTAGCCAAAAACCAAACTGAATTCAGATTGGATTAGACGAATTGACATAATATGGGTTATTTATTTTTTTAATTATATAGTTTATTAGAGGAGCTACATTTCGGGGTTTGTATTTTTGTGAGACCCCTCACAATAAAACGGTAAGATTTAAAAATTAAAAAAAAAACTTTTCTATTACTATTATTTTATTTACTTATAAAATACCTTATAAATTTTAATATTTTTAACAATGTGTCTTAACTAAATACTCCCCAAAACTCTCCTTCGACACCAGAAGGAACATTCAGTCTCCGAAATACTCTAGCGGCAACCCAACAACCACAACAAATCAACTCCCGAGCACCACTATTCAATTACCCAAACCAACCATACTACTAAACCCAACTATATCAACAATACAATAACCCGCCATTCGCAGCTCCACAACAACAAAATGCGTACAACCTAAACAGACAACCAAAAAACATATTTGGCCACTACGAATACGGTTCACAACCTAGCGTTGGCGGTTCATTCTTCATCTCAACTTAAGGTTGGCGGTTCTTCATCTTTCATCCGACATTTCAGTTTAGATGACATGGAAGAAATGTACTCCCCTCATTTTTTCGAGTCCTTTCGTGAGGAGCAGTCTCGATCACGTCGAAGAAGTAGAAGAGATACAAGTCCCGACTCCGAAGAAGAAAGCAAACCGAATACGCCAACTGGCCTCGGCAAAGAAGACGACAAACCGAAAAGGTGAGGAACAACGTTGTGTTACCGAGGAAGAGGTTGCATTGTACAAATCTTGAGTTCGTATATCCGAAGATAACGTTGAGGGTAATTCAAGAAAGGAGAAGGGGTTTTGGGTTCAGGTCATGAAGCACATGCACGCGACTTGTCCTACTACCCTGCGTCGGACGTACGATATGATTAACGGCAAATGGAAGAACATGCGTCCGAAAGTCGCTACATTTTGTGGTGTATACAATAACACTTTTCGAATGTACACAAGTAGATCCGGTGGCCGAGATTATCTTCAAAAGGCACAAACAGAATATCAAGTTGATACTTCTTTCTGGTTACTAGTAACAACATTCACAACATTGAGTTATCACCTAGGATCGCTTATTTGATTTAGTTTTGATTATAAGTGCTTACTACATTAACCAATATAATATTTGATGATTGTTTGACCTGAATCAGTAACCATCTCTGAGATTTGATCCAATAGATCCAATGAAAACAACAATTTCATCTGGTATCCAAACACAAAACCAATAGATCCGAGTTTTATTAACATTATAAGAAAAAGGAAAACAAAATATGAAATATATGGATTAGCACACTCAAGTTGAAGGGGCGAAGTATATGAGAGGTTGGTGTAGATAGTAATGATAGTTAGGGATGAAGGAATTTGCTTGAAATAAAGGATGAAATCAATAAGATTGTTTGGTATAAGCTGGGTAATAGTGAAAATACTTTATTGTTGTATGACAATTGGTGTGATATGACTCTCAATATATTTTAAAAGGATGTATGATGCTAGATTATCAAGGGATTTGATGGTTGCAGACATTGTGAAAGATGAAGATTGGAGTTAGCCTATTGATTGGGTGAAGCTTTATCCTTCTATGGTTAGGTTGTGCCAAAAGCAGAACGATAGTCTTGTTTGGAAGAATAAAGAAAATAAAGAGAGTAAGTTAAGCATTAAAAGAGGTGTACAGAGATTTGAGAAGTGTTTCAAGTGAAGTGAGATGGACTGCGATCATTTGGTATACCCAATGTATTCCCAAGCATTCATTTATATTATGGACGGTAGTTAAAAAAATCTTCTAACTCATGATAGGATAGCCAAATGGCGCACATATGATTTATCAGTTTGTGCTCTATGTATGAATCATATATATATATATATATATATATATATATATATATATATATATATATATATATATATATATTAATATATATATATATATATATATATATATATATTATCTAACTCTTTAAATCAAGCAAATATAATACCAACATTACTTTATAACTGTAATATGTTGATTTACCAAATCTTAACCAAATTAGTTACACCATTTTAACTTCTCAATTAAACTTAAAACTTTACAAATCACAATATGTTTGTACGAACAAATATAGATATTAACCTATTTAAAGGTATAGAAAATAAAGGACAAAAGTAATGACTCGGTCGGGATTATTAAACAAGGTCAAACCGGATCAATGAAAAACACCGGTTTAATCCAGTTCTCAAATAAGCAAAGACCGGGCCACATCCGGCATGGTCTCCTAACCGGATCCTAGTTGTTGAACTGGCCGGGTTGACCTAGTTTTAAAATATTAGTATTACTTTTCTTTATCATTTGGTTCAAAGGGTTATCCGGTGATCACGACTTGTGTTCAACTTACGAGTGCTAATAGGACCAAGATATCAAGTGTCATGTTAGGTTTTCTTTCATAATAAAACGCAAATGAACAAGTGTCATAAAACTTATTTGATAAGACCTATAAATGAAGTGTTTTATTAAATTTCGTCATTATAAGACCACACCATATAAGTGTCCTATAAAATCGAATTTAATAGGACGAATATACGTGTGTCGTATTAGACTATATATAATATGACCCCAACGGCTAAGAGTCCTATAAAAATTAAGACAATAGGATCTAAATGTCAAATGTCGTATTATGTTATATCATTATGAGACTAAAATGAGTATCTGTCGTATAAAATTCATCTAATAAGACTTGCACATGAGATGTCCTATTAAGTTTCATGAAATAAGACCTATACACTAACCCGTCATATTAGATAGCCTATTAGGACGCTGCTTGAAAAGTGTCGCGTAAAAAGGTCATAAAAACCCCCTTTTCTTGTAGTGTCATTTGTTCTTCCAATGTAAGTATGTTGTTGCTATATGGGAAGATCTAAAATTGCTATGAAGACGAGAATTAACTCAAATGACTGGTGTAAAACCCAAAATTTGAATTTCATGTCATATTGGTAATTTTGAATATAACCTAAAGTTATTAATAAGTATTTGAAAATAAAACTTTAGGTTATAATTTTGGGAAATTATAAAGATAAAACATAAGGTATTTTGTTTAAAAAATATATATATAACTTATATATGTACATATATATGGCCGGCCCCTTATTTAAAAAAAATATAATCTATTTTGTAATTTTGATTATTTTGTATATTTACTTTCTTTTTATTAAAAACCCATTTTAAGGGATAAGTATTAAAAGGTTTTAGCAAGTATTTTGTGTAATCTTCAAAAAGGGAACAAATTTATTTTGTCCCCCCTCCTCCTTCATTTAGACCGGCCCTTATGGGTGATTTTACAAGAAAATCTTTTATTTTTGTAGCAAATGATATTTTAGGAAAAGAGTGTAAAATGTTTAAGCAAATATCTTGTAATCTCCTTAAGTTTTAAGAAAATCATGTCTCCTTTTTTTCTCTTTATAAGGCCGTCCATATTCACCCTCTCCCATCATTCTCTAAAAATTATCTCTCCATAATTTTGTGTATTCCTTCATAGAAGCTTCGAGCAAGAAGAAGGTTTAGGTGTCTTTGGGTAATCCTTGAAGTTTTGGTGCTTTGGATGTGATTCTTTGGTGTATTCTTGGTGTTTTGGTGTTCTTGATTTGTGGTTCTCCTCTAAACGTCATTCCATAGATCCGGTGAAGGTATTGTGATCTCTTGCTTTTGTGTTCATTTCTCTCCGATTGCTTATTCGTTAAGGTACAGATATCCCGTTCTTTTAGTAAGGACACCTCATGACTTGTTTCTCATTTGTTTCAGCTACTTTGATTCGTTTGATATTCCGTCTGATTTGCTATCCGTACTCATGACTCCTTTGATATTCACTGATATTCCGTTTGATTTGATATTCGCAATTATGATTCTGTTGATCCTTGTTTGAATATGATGTTAGATCCGTTATCTTGACTTGATCATTAGTATCTTGTTCACTTATATCTTTGCTTTAATCTTGCCCGAGCTATTTGTATCTAGTCATGGAGGTACCATGACCATGTCATTGATGCACCAATGGCATGACACTATCTGTGGCGGTGTGATTAGTCCACGGCGTTCCCTTTTGTATGTGCACTTATTATGATTTGATTATATATGTTCGTACACTCGCCATAGTGCTTGTGTATATGGATATAACTTTGTTTTGCAGGGAGCGTATGGATGCATCCTAGGTACTTTGTTCCGTTCAGTTCAGGTGAATGGTTGTGTGTGTGCTATACACCCCATATCACATTTGGTACATCAGGGAATGCATACCTGTGTACATTTGATTATGTGACTATTTGATTATATCTGTTTAGGGTCTATTCATGTATCATGTTTAGACATTTATCTGAGCTCGTGGGCATTCCTTTGTTGTTCTTGATTCTTATTCATTCGATTCGTATTTCGTATGATATTTGTTTAGCAGGTTCTCGTGATTCGTTTCATTCATTCTTTTGTCTTTTTCCCTCATTATTATTATATCTGTTCACTGAGCGTTAGCTCTGCCGCGTTTTCTTTTCTTGCGGCAGGTACTAAGCGGGAAGCTGGGATATGAGTGTTGAGAGTAGGAGCTTTTAAAGGACCCACCTTTAGAAGAACATTTTTTATTTGGATTTATGTTTTAAGACCTTTCCTTTTGAAGATTTCTTTCATTTGACTTTGTTGGAATTTAATACTTTTGGAATTCATTTTGTTTTTATGACTTGGTATTTTGATTAATAAAGTCTTCCGCTTGCTTTTATATATGTTCTGATTTGACACCATAATGTGATGCTTTGTCTCTTTATCGGAGCGGGGTGTTACAATTATGGTATCAGAGCCATTTCGACCTGTAAAATCAAGGTTATGACCTGTGAGGATTGGGTAGACATTAGGTTTCCTTTCGTATTTTGATATTATCCACTTCTTGTATTTTGATCTTAACTATAAATTGTCTTCACTGTTTAATTCATTGTCCGTGTATTTTTTCATTCGACCAAGGATACAGGCGCTAACTCTTCAGGGTACCGTTTCGCGGAACTATACTTTTTGAACGGTCGTGCTATTTTGTTTATTTGATACAGGTACAACACATTTTTACGGTTTTTGTTTCATTTACTAAACACATTAGCATCTTCCCTACGCTACTTAATTATACCTTACCGATATCTACGCCTATGAAAAGGTCATGTCCCACGAATATTCCTGAACTGTTTACGATTTCGTTTTGTTGATAAGATTCGGTTTTCAAAATTGTCTCCCTTGAAAACTGAGTGATTTCGCTTTTTATTCTGGTATGAATTTGTTGGACTGTTCATCTGCCGCCCGTATCGTTTTGGTCTACAATGTGTCATCTTTGTAATATGAATAACCCTGGTTATCTTCCTATTCTTTTTCGTTTTCAATGTCGAGGGATGAAAATTTCTTTTAGAGGGTAAGAGTTGTAAAACCTAAAATTTGAATTTCATGTCATATTGGTAATTTTGAATATAACCTAAAGTTTATTAATAAGTATTTGAAAATAAAACCTTAGGTTATAATTTTGGGAAATTATAAAGATATAACATAAGGTATTTTGTTTAAAAAAAAATATAAAACTTATATATGTACATATATATGGCCGGCCCATATTTAAAAAAATATATTTTGTAATTTTGATTATTTTGTATATTTACTTTCTTTTTATTAAAAACCTATTTTAAGGGATAAGTATTAAAAGGTTTTAGCAAGTATTTTGTGTAATCTTCAAAAAGGGAAAACAATTATTTTGTCCCCCCTCCTCCTTCATTTAGACCGGCCCTTAGGGGTGATTTTACAAGAAAATCTATTATTTTTGTAGCAAATGATATTTTAGGAAAAGAGTGTAAAATGTTTAAGCAAATATCTTGTAATCTCCTTAAGTTTTAAGAAAATCTTGTCCCCTCTTTTTCTCTTTATTAGGCCAGCCATATTCACACTCTCCCATCATTCTCTAAAAATTTTCTCTCCATAATTTTGTGTATTCCTCCATAGAAGCTTCGAGCAAGAAGAAAGTTTAGGCGTCTTTGGGTAATCCTTGAAGTTTTGGTGCTTTGGGTGTGATTCTTTGGTGTATTCTTGGTGTTTTGGTGTTCTTGATTTGTGGTTCCCCTCTAAACTTCATTTCATAGATTCGTTGAAGGTGTTTTGATCTCTTGCTTTTGTGTTCATTTCTCTCCGATTGCTTATTCGTTAAGGTACATATATTCCGTTCTTTTAGTAAGGACACCTCATGACTTGTTTCTCATTTGTTTCAGCTACTTTGATTCGTTTGATATTCTGTCTGATTTGATTTCCAGTATTGAATCCTTTGATATTCACTGATATCCTTGTTTGATTTTGATATTCAAAATTATGATTTGTTGATCCTTGTTTGATATGGATGTTAGATTCGTTCCCTTGACTGATCATTAGTTTCTGGTTTCACTTTTATCTTCTACCTAAATCTTGACCGGCTATTTGAACTAGTCATGGATTTTAAATTGGTACCATGTCCATGTTATTGATCTGCAACAATGCAGACAATATCTGTGGCGATGTGATTTGATTGGTCCACAGCTGTTTCCCTTTTGAACACGGATGGCCTTATGATTATTTATTAGCTTACATTTATGCTTCTACTGTCATGTTTATTGTGTTATGGATATGACTTTGTTTGCAGGAGCGTTAATGGATGCATCTAGGTACTTTGTTCCGTTCAGTTAGGTGAATGGTTTGTGTGTCGTGCTATACACCCCATATCGCATGTTGGGTTTCACAGGAGGAGCTTGCCTATGTACACTTTGGTTAATGTCTATCTGATTATTTGTTTAGGGTCTATTCATGTATCATGTTTAGACATTTGTTTGGGCTCATGGGCATTCCTTTGATTACTCTTATCCTATTCATTGTTCTATATATATCGTTTGACATTTGTTTGGCAGGTTCTCGTGATCCGTTTCGTTCATTCCTTTGTTTTATTACCGTTATTATTATTATATCTGTTCACTGAGCGTTAGCTCAATCGCGTTTTCTTTTCCTGCGGTAGGTACTAAGCGGGAAGCTGGGATATGAGTGTTGAGAGTAGGAGCTTTTAGAGGACCCACCTTTAGAAGAACCCTTTTTATTTGGATTTATGTTTTAAGACCTTTTCTTTTGAAGATTTCTTTCATTTGACTTTGTTAGAATTTAATACTGTTGGAAGTCATTTTATTTTATGACTTGGTATTTTGATTAATAAAGTATTTCGCTTGCTTTTATATATGTTCTGATTTGACACCATAATGTGATGCTTTGTCTCTTTATCGGATCGGGGTGTTACAACTGGAGTGCTATTGTGGATGAAATGGCTAATAAACCTTGTGAGAATAGTATTTGAGGCATTGTTAAAAGATTGGGATTGGCTATTAGTTATTACTCTATACGGCAAGAGAGAAATTATAGAATATTCAAAGATGAAAAAAAAATAATGAAAAGTGGTTTTGGGAAGAATTTATGAAACTGTGATATTTAGACTCATGAGCTTAAAAGTGAAGAACTCTATTGTAGTTGAGCAGGTTTCAAAAGTCTAGGGTATTGATCTTCAAGTACAAGGACTGCTAACGGGTCCTTGTCATGAGTATGTGCATGCTTGGATATATGATTTGGCTGAATTTGGAGATGTTTGGTCTGTTTGGCTATTGGCTTGATTACTTATGGTAATCTGACATTTCAAGATATTAGTGTTGGTCTATATGCAGAGAGCATCGTTGGGTTTATGTTGATCTTTTAGAGGAATAACGATGGTAGGGATTTTGATAAAAGGTGATGCCTCGTGTAGATGTGTTACTTGGCTCATTTATGTGAAGGGGAGTTACATATGGACTAAGTAGGTCTTTCCATGAGGAAATGTAGCTTTTCTATCTTAAGTATCAAGTTCTTTTTCTTTTGGTGAAGCCTCTTAAGGATGTAAATCTTATATTGCCCATTGTGAGAATGTAGTCTGCAGTGAGAGTATTAGATTTCCTTCATAAAGGAAATGTAGTCAAAGCATGTGAACTTAATGAGTAATGAGGCTTATTAATATTGGTCTATATGCTTTTCTTTTTTGGAATGACTATAGGTCTAATATTGTTATAGGAAATGTAGTTACTTCCTGTGTGGAATGTGAATAATGTAAAGAATTAGGTTGTCTTAGTTCTATCAGTATGTATGTTGTTTTGATGCTTGTGGTTCTTGGATTTATCATGAACCAATTTTATTGTATTCTATGTAAACATTATAAGTTTTAAGATTAATATATTCTTCACACTTCACCAAAAAAATATGAAGCTATAAGCTACACTAATAAGCTGCGTGACATTAACTACTACTATATATAGAACAACAAACATGAATATGATATGCACCTTTTTAACAGCTACTATGAACAATAATACAATATGAAACCTTACTTTGAAAAATCATACATGTTAACCAGGTCTTTAAAGGCTGCTAGTAGCTAGTGGTCTTAATTTAACTGAATGTACATTTAACCCTTATCATTCTCAATTTTTTGAAAATTTAATTAAATACGAATATTAAGCACTGGCATCTCTTTAAGACTTGTCTAACATATATGATTTTTCAAAGTCAGGTTTTATATTATATTATTGTTTATAGTATTTGCTTAGAAGATGCACATCATATCGATCATTACGTCACAAGTGTAGATGGTGCGATAGATGTTTTCATCGTTCCACTAATGGAATTCCTTTAAGCATGGTTCGTTAACTATTTAATTGTTCATCTCTACTTCCAATGTGTTACTTTGTTTTCAACTAACGGAATGATGTTTGTGTGCTACAATTATGAAGTGAGAATCGGGAACTGGTAAGACGTAAAATGGATTGAGGAAAGTATTGAAAATGCTCAAGTTATAATCCGTATTTATATGGCTAGAAATATGTGAGCCTATTGGGGGCACACATGTATACACTGAAGGAATGTTAATTAATATAAGCAATGTATTTATTGTAATATATTGACCATATTAGGTCACAAAATAATAAACGATCGTTAATTATAACGTTAGACATTATAACTAATTAATAAAATCTTAATTAACATGTGAGGGACTTGTTAGTACAAAACCGAAACCTATGGCGGTTTTGGTTAGGCCGGTCGCAACAAGGGATCAAGGAGGAGGTCCGACTGTTGTTTTGATGAAACTTAAGGATGTGTTGGTATGTGACTTGGAGAACAAGTTTCAAGGGCTATATAATGACCCTTTGGGATCATTATATCACACGCCTAATATACCAAACCAAAACACTAAACTGATTCCTTGCTTTCTTGTGATTTAAAATGATTGACATACAGAACACATAGGGTTCGATAGACCTAAGAACAAGAAAACCTAAATCATTGTGATTCATTAGTTGTTTATCCGTGATAGAATTAGCATTCATCGTTCTCGCATAACTTGTAGTGTGAGCAACCATAGAGGCAACTTCTTTTAGTTGCTTAAAGGTTTTTGTTTAAAGATCAAGATCAAGAACCAAAAACTAAATCACTTGTCTTAGTAATGCAAGTGATAAGAGGTTAGTAAATCTTTATGTGCTTATTTTGTGTTAATCCATACGTGCCAAACAAGATCACATAAGGGACACCTTTCGTTGTGTACTCATAGTATATAAAGGTTATATACTTGTTAAATCCCAACAGTGGCATCACGAGCCATCGTTTGATGTTATGGGTTTCACAACATAAAATCGTTATTGTTAGCCTAAAAAATATTTTTGTAGTTTTCTTAAAATTGTTTTTTATGTTAGATTAAACCCTAATGGTATTTGAAAATAAGTTTTAGAAAACCCTAGGTCAGTTATTTACGTGTTTAAAACGAGAGATTTTTACAAGTTACAAATCTATTATTTTAAAAGCTTATTAATTTGTTTAATTGTAGTATAATAATCCATGATAATTACATGCATACTTTTCAGGGATGATAAGCCATATTCTTTATTTTTATAAATTAATTGGTTAATTATTTAGACGGACTTATATAAATATTATTTGGTCATAAGGCTTTTGCAATAAAATATTATTGATGTACGCATACTACTTGTTTTAGATTCGTTCTAATAACACGCGGGAGCGTTTTGATACTCTTAAAGTTAGGGAAAACCCTTTCTTTGTAATGAAGATTGAGACCACGAATACTTAAGTGAACAATGTGTTTTATTTCTTTATTTAATTATTGCAATTTTAGAGTCTGTCATCACCTTCACCTCCTTTTTATATTATACTCCTTGTGACTTGATTTTATTTTGCAAAGGATTTTTGAAATTAAGTAGACATAATACTATCAAAATTTGATTTAATTAAACTAATATTCTTGCGATTTTATGTGTCATCAAGGATGGGGCTTATATACCGTAATTTTCCCCGTGGTGAACTTGCTTGAATAATTGGTTTAATAAACTTTAATTATAGACTCAAAGTTTTTGCACTAATTTTATTAATGACCAATCTTGTTTAAACAATTGTATTGCATATGTTAAACGCATTGGGTTCGAGGTATTTTGTGCCAAGGCTTAAGGTCTTGCGCTACCTTGTCACAGATCTATACTCTATAATTTTCTCATGCGAGATACATGCAATTACTTTGGTTAAAACAAATGGTCTAGGGTTTGAATAATCTTTAATCTTTTTCCGCGCCACTACATGCTTTTGCATATGTGGTAACGATTGGAAGAACTTAGGGTTTATAACCTTAAGGGAGTACAATCTAGGGTTGGTTATTTTTAAAAAAAATTTCCTGTGATAAAAGTGTGCACCCAAAAGTTAACAAAAAATGTTTCTTAACTTGTGCTACGAAGATGTATACATACTTCTTCGTGCACCTTTTGATACACATTTTTATCAAGATATATAAAGACATGTTTTTAACATTTAAGTCTTTGCCTCCTAATTGCGAAGAAACTTGCAATTGCCTTTTGCTCTATGACAGTCGTACGCAAACTACAAACCAAGGTGAATTTTCTCTATAGGTCAGACCTATGTGAATTATTACATGTTCTTGCATTGGACGACTTAATCGAGTATGGTTGGTCATACCTTCGACCCAAAGCATAAGCTGATACAAAACATGCCACATGACATTAGTATATCGTTGCTAATGCCATGAGTCTCATAGGTCTAATAGTTGCACTGATAATGCAATTATCGCACGCTGCTTACCTCTTGCACCTACAAATTACTAGTAGTCGGACTACTCTGATGAGTGGGAGTTCAAGCAGGATCTTAGCTATTTAGTAAATTAATTGTTTTATTTAAAAACATAGTTAGTTAATTTTTAAAAGAATTGATTATCAAAATACTAAAATTGGACTTTCTAAGTTCTATTAATGGTATTATTGCAACGTAAATCGTAAACCAAAGTTTGATTTTCTTAAAAAGACAAACCAAGTCTCTTTTCCATGTAAGAAAGAGAGACTCGCTCCTATCTATTATCCTTGCTTGAGAAGGCTAATATAGGATAAATTTGAATTTTTTCGATTATATTTAAACTCATAATCTTACTTTTGTCATGACTTATAAAAGTTGTGTTATTAAGTAAGGATATACATCTTATTCTTTCAACTCTTTTCATTACCCCTTTTCTGGTTTTGAAATCTTTGAAAGATAAAAGACATTAGTGTAACTAGAGAACATGTTTTTCTATAGCTACCAAACTGATAACATCTTGCACTTTTTGACGATGTATGAGCTTTAAATGTTAAAGAAAAGGAAATCTCAATAAACCGCAACGAGTAAAGAAAATTACTAGCCTGTCTTCTAGGTATTTTTCTTAAACTCACTTTATTCCCTAAGGTGCTGCACATCCCTTGTGGCTAGGCAGACCGATTGAGTAGGAATTGCATGCCAAAGTTCAAGTTAATAAAAGCATGAATGACTAGTCCTAGTCCCTCAATTACATAGTAAAACTTTATACACTTTATTCAATACTTAAGTATATTTCTACTTGTAGGCATTCTAAGAGAGTAGAAAAGTAAATAAAACGTTATTTTCTTTCTACTGGTGATGTAACACTTACAATGT
The DNA here is from genome assembly GCA_026074375.1 of Tanacetum coccineum. Classification (NCBI taxonomy): domain Eukaryota; kingdom Viridiplantae; phylum Streptophyta; class Magnoliopsida; order Asterales; family Asteraceae; genus Tanacetum; species Tanacetum coccineum. The sequence continues at coordinate 26,814 of BQNB010080125.1, forward strand.
TGACAAATCCAGTGGGAGCTTTGCGTTTTACTACTAAAAATACATTCGTGTAATGTTGTCTAATTCAATGGGAGCCACAATCTTTATTTCCTTGTTAGCAACTTGTATTATTTCTAGCTTTCCTTGAAATAATTCATTACTTTCCAAATATGAACAACTATAGTCTTAACGATCATTGCATCTTATTTTATATGATAACATGTTGCTTTTCTGATGTTGCTTTCTGAAGTGTTATCTATTGAATAATTGTGCACAATTCCTTATTAAACGATATGGTTCTACATCTACTTGTAATGCTAATATACGTGACACTATCATATTGTTCATACAACCAAGTGTGTGTCTTGTTATTTATCTTCATAAAATGATGTTGTGCCATACACAAGTGGGAGAAATCTCAAAGTGTGTGCATGGAACAATGTATAACAATATGATTATTGGTTTCTCTTAACCGCAAGGTAAGAAAGCTAATTATTCAATTAGGATTGATGCACATAAAATGTTTGTTGGCCTATTAAGATATAATGTGATGCTACTTTAGCATGTTGACTATATACTTTCGTCAATATGGTTATGTGTTCTTGTAAGACATAATATAAAGTAGTTAATTAACTTGAAATTACTATTGAAGCCAAGAGAGGGCATTAATGATTATTTTGGTTAAGTGCTTATGTCTTCTTGTGAGGATATAAGCATAAAGTCCTTGAGTTAATATTCAAAGAATTATAACGAAAAGGAAGTCATTCATTTGTTGTGTTTTCTTGTTAAAACATGTACATGAAGTCTTTGACTTGGTCAAAGACTTATATAATATAGTAACAAAATAAATGTTTATGTCTTATTGTCAAGACATACACATACATGAAGTCATTAACTTGGTCAAATACTTATAATATAAACCATGCAATCGATTTGGAAATACTATTGATGAAATTTAGTTTGACCATACTACTAAGTATTTGATCCAAAGATCATTAAATTAACTAAGGAATTGTGATATAGTCTCACGATCTCAATACTTATAGAATACCACATCCTTATTGTATGGGCTAATGTGTTAAAACAAACTATACTAATATTTGATTTTTGATAACTTTAATTACTTTATCTCTAAAATCTATCTAGGTTAGAAAACTGGGTGTGTCATGTATACACTCAATATGGTTCCAACCAAGAATGTCCAAGACACTATCTATTTATGGATTAAGATGAGTCTCATTATAACTTGATTAAAGTTCTGTAATTTGTTAATATCTTATGAAGCATGTTATTAACAAGCTAGAGTCGAGAACTATAAAATGTATTTTGTATGTCCTAATTAAGAACAATTTATTGTTGCTTAAAATGCTTAGTATTTAGAGAATAGTCTCTTTTTACAAAAATAAGTGGGAGCATATGTAGATCTTGAGGATATTTAAAAACAAAATACATAAACTTCTAAATTCACTTGCTGATGTCATACTAAGGCTAAACATATAAATGTTAAACCAAAGTATAATGAACTCTCATTTGTAAATCCATAAGGATGCCGCATGCACTGAATGATATTTTAATATCAATGATGAGGGATATAAGTTAGAGGATCATAGTAAACCTGCAAACTACTAAGATGAATTATCAAATCTTGAATCGAATAAATGTCTCAAAAACTATGAACGATAAGATGCACTCCTTGAAAGACAAACCATTGTTTTGAACTTGATTAATATTACACCAAAAGGTTAGACTGTGAGGTTGAAATGAGTTTCTTTGAAGAAAAGACCCATATGGACAAAATTGTATAACATATTAATGCATGCCTTATGACAAAAGTTTTTAATCATACTCAAGCAATTGACTGTGATTAAATCTTCCTTTTTACGTGCGTTAATTATATAAAGATGATTAATTACAATTGCTGCTCAAAGAAAATTCCTTGCTCAACAAAGATCAGAAGCTATCAGGAACAGACCACCTACAAACAATCAACTGAGAAATCAAATGATGACCTACTTGAAGCATGTAGGAAACTTCAAGCATTCTGAATTGAAAACCAAGAAGTTTGAGGAAATACAAGCCCTGTATGAAAAGATTAAGAGGTCAGATGAAGATTTTATTTCTATTGGGTCTGCTGAAGATGAAAGACTAATAAAAAAGATGAATGAAAAAGGAATTGATTCCTCTAAGAATGAAATGGTCAAGGAGGAGAGTAAAGAAGAAGTCAAGGAGGAAAGTAAAGAAGAAGAAAGTAACAGAAAGAGAAAACTTGGTACTAGAAAAAGATGAAGTTAAAGAAAAGAAGATTCATACAAAACATTTCTAAGGATGATAGTGAGAAAGAGAATGATGAGCTGAGATTATATTTAACAATAGCTCCAGATGAGGAAAAAGAAGTAGATTATGAAATACTTGACAGGAAGTATCCTATCAAAGAATGGAAAACTGAGTGTCTTGGAACTAAACCACAGGTTGATAAAGTTGAACACTTAGAGGAGATTAATCAAAATGTGGTGATTAGAAGCAATGGTCAAAAGAGATACTTTAGTACTTTGATGAGGGTGCTTTCCATATTTGATAGAGATGATTTGAATGCTGTATATCAACTGGTGATGGACAGATATCAAGATGAGATACCTGAAGGATTTGATAGAGTACTTTGGGGAGATTTGATGATTATGTTCAATCCAGATGATGAAGATAAGTTTTGGAACTCACAGCAGGATTGGAATATAGTAAGTTGGAAGCTACATGGTTCTTCAGGGGTACTGATTCGCAGTTTTACGTACCTATAAAATATATAATAAAAATACTACTTAGGTAAATTCTAACTATTCACCTTTAACCAAAGTAAAAAAGTCAAATCTTAGAAAAATAATATATAATATATATAATATATGTAAGTTTAACCGGGTAAGTATGATCACCCGGGTCGTTATCCCCAATGACTAGTGCAATTGAAACCACGCCTTAGGTTCGGATCCTGATTTGAATGAGGCAAAGATATTTGATTTAGAAAGATATGAAAATGAACAACTAAACAAATACGGAAATGCAACTATTAAGCAAATGGACTAAAACTTTACCCTAATTATTAATTAAGACTAAATAAAACTAATTAATGAACTAAACTAGGGACTAATGGTGCAAAAGGGAAAAGGACTAATGGGGTTAAAACTCTTTACGGGCAAGGATTAACTGAAAATTAACTAAAACAGAAAATTACAAGAATGGT
>BQNB010080126.1:0-27838 GCA_026074375.1 Tanacetum coccineum
TGGGCACAATATACAAAACAAACTAATAAGTTTACTTGGATGTACCATCAAAACGGAAATTGTTAAAATTATTAGAGATGCTAAACTTAATGTCACTTGATATAGGCTTTGTAAATTTAATGTCACTTGATGATAATAAACTAAAAGATAGTTGTTTTAACCTTTAAAGTTCTTTAAGCCATAACAATTGTTCGAATATTAACGGGTTAAATTTATTTTCGAATCTAAGAGTTTTGAGAAAAACTATACATTAAAAAAGTGCTACACCGATTCATATACCTAACTATATTAGAAATCCTAACGCTTATATTGCATATAGAATAATGTTAACCGTTCCGGTGACGGTTGCTTCGGCGGAAAGAAAATTTTCAAAACTTAGGTTTATTAAAAATTATATAAGATAAAAAATGTCACAAGAAAGATTAAATGGTTGGCTCATTTATCTATTGAAAACGAAATATTATACGACATTGATTTAAAAAATTAATCAAAGATTTCGCATAAAAAAAAGCTAGAAAGGTAAATATCATATAAACAATTTTTCGGCAAAAAACTTTGTAAAAAGGCCCTGTTTCAAAGCTTCGCTTCAGGCCTCCGTGAAGGTTGAGCCTCCCCTGCATGATACAACTCTGTAATACTTGAAACGTGACATGTCATTATACAAGCTCAATGAAGTGTATGTATCGATCAATTGGCTAGCTGACTTGACGCTTGTCAACGTCAGGGAAAAATCTCACAACGAGATGAAATGCCTCAAAACGCAATTCAAGTTTGTGAGATTTTTGACGTTTGGGGCATCGACTTCATGGGCCCGTTCCCGTCTTCACGAGGGAACAAGTATATACTCGTGGCCGTCGATTATTTGTCAAAATGGGTTGAAGCGAAAGCGCTCCCCACCAATGACGCCCGAGTTGTTTGCAAATTTTTAAAATCTCTCTTCGCCCGATTTGGGACCCCTCGTGCTATCATTAGTGATCGCGGTACCCATTTTTGCAATGACCAGTTTGCAAAGGTCATGCTTAAATATGGAGTTACTCACCGTCTCTCCACCGCGTATCACCCACAAACAAGTGGGCAAGTTGAGGTTTCCAATCGTGGTTTGAAACGTATCCTAGAAAGGACCGTAGGTGAAAACTATGCTTCATGGTCCGATAAGTTAGATGACACCTTATGGGCCTTCTGTACTACGTTTAAAACATCGGGTGTACGCCTTACAAGCTTGTATACGGGAAGGCTTGTCATCTTCCTATCGAGCTTGAACACAAGGCCTATTGGGCCTTGAAGCATTGTAATTATGACCTTTTGACCGCGGGTGATCACCGGAAAGTTCAAATGAATGAATTAAATGAACTTCGTGATCAAGCCTACGAGAACTCTTTGGTCTACAAAGAGAAAACAAAGAGGATCCATGACTCCAAGATCAAGAACCGCGTTTTCAACGTTGGTGATCGAGTCCTCCTCTTCAATTCTAGATTAAAGATTTTCTCGGGTAAGCTTAAGACCCGCTGGACTGGACCATTCATAGTTACCCAAGTATTTCCTTATGGCACCGTCGAGTTATCTCAAACCGACGGGCCAAACTTCAAGGTGAATAGTCATAGACTTAAATACTACTTTGGAGGGGACATACCACCGATGGTTGTCTCGGATCTCCAAACTTTCCCCATGGACCAATGAATTCGGGGATTTGAGTCAAGCTTAGTGTCTCATAAATAAACAAGCGCTTCAAGGGTGGCAACCCATGCTTATCCTAATATAATTATAATAGTAGTAATGAATAAGTGTTTTGTGAGGAGGCTCGCCTCTTCTTTTCTCGTGTTTTGTGTTTTACGTTGTATGTCCAAGATTGCCCCGGATTTTGAAGCCTCTCGTGCTCGTGGTATTGTCCTTCATTCACTCGAGCTTCAATCCTTAGCATGATTATGGGAATCCAATATCCAATCTTATCGACTAACGTTTATCTTTGAGCACACTTAATAAATGACTTTAGATTTACGTAGAGACCCTTCTTAAAACATTAAGGACAATGTTCAATTCTAGTATGGGGGGATCTATCGATTTGATTGTGCCTGCAGTCGTTGTTTTCACGTAATCATGTTTTTACCACCAAAATACCAAAAAAAAAACAATGAAAAATTTTGAATAATTTTTTCAAAAATAAAATTAATTGATTATCACAAGTTGAACTTTCCTGCTGGGTTAGAATAGGAATTATTTTGACTCGATCGAGCGTGTTACTCTAGCTTGGCCTTAACTTTTAGACAAGCATTCCGGATCGTTTATAAAGATTTTAAAATTTGCCGAAGAACTAGAAATGATCAGTTGAATATCGTTTTGGATGCAAAACAAGGATAGTTGGAAATCTTAAGCTCATAAGTGAATTTGTTGGCTTTCTCCCCATAACTTCTAACCTGACTAATAATAGACGTGCTCTTTTGAAAAATTAAACTTAAAATTCAACTAATATTTAAATTCCACATTTATTTAGACTTAGTTCAAATTTTACTAAAATTTTCCTCATATATCGTGAAAAAAAAAATAAGGGGCATTATTATATATATTATACAAAAGGCAGACGCCCCGACCCGCCCAAAAACGGGTAACATTAAATTTTTTTGACCCGGCCCCACCCCCACATTAATGAAAGGTTTTCTATTTTTTTTTTTTAACAGTTACTTCTTTCCTTTTTTACCATTTTTTCCCCTTTTTTTTCTGAAATTTTTTTAAAAATAAAACTTTCCTTTTTTTTTTTTTTTTTTTTGTCCTTTTTTTTCTTCGGATACCCCTACCCTCTCTGCGCTGTTTGAGATCATCGATCTGTTTTTTTTATAAATAAAATTTTAAGTTTCCTCAACCTCGCGTTCCGCTAACGTACCCGTTTCTTTTTTTCTCGCTCAAAAAATTTTTTAAATAATATTTCCATTTATTTTTTTTCCCCTCGGATTACCCTCTTCAGCACTGTTGGAGTCACGGTATGTTTTTTTTAGGAATATTTTTTTTTATCAGATAGTTTTTTTTTTACCAGTTTTTTTCCCTTTTTTTTCTCAAATTTTTTTTAAAATAAAACTTTTCCTTTTTTTCCTCCCCCCCGGAATAGCCCTCATTCAGCCGCTGTTTTAAAGCCATCGGTCTGTTTTCTTATGAATAAAACTTTAAAAGTTTCCTCAAGACCTCACATCACACACTCACTCTCACTCACAGCCCCGCAACGGCGCGCAGTCGCCATTTTTTTTCAAAAAAATTTCTAAAAAAAATTTTCTTTTTTTCCTCGAATACCCACTCTGCATGCATTAAATGGCCTTTTGCATTATGTCCCTATATAAATGACAGGGTTGACCGGGGTGCATTTAATTACGGCCACCGCCCCACCCCCCCGGGTAACAACCCTACCACGGTCCGATCGTTATTTATTTAGAAAAAAAAAATTGTTTTGATATTAAGGTACTCTCTTGCACTTTTTGAGACCATCGGTCCCTGTTTTTTTATAAATAACAAAAGAACTAACCACGCGCTTCAGGGCATTAAGTTGCATTAAATGCACCGGTTTACCCGACCCGTCCGAACAATTTTTAAATTTTTTTTAAAATTGTTTTTTATTGCTTTCTTTCCTAAATATTCACTCGCCATTTTTTCTCAGCTTATCGGTATTGTAAGGGTCCGAACCACGACCCGGTCCGCCCGAGCCCGTCCTATTTTTATTTACGAAAAAGCCCCTCAAAATATTTACGAATACGCCCTCCGCATTATGTGTTAAATTACGAAAACTACCCTCACTTTTAAATTTTTTTTATAAATAAACCATAATCTCTTTTCCCCACTACGGTCGACCGTTAGTTTTTTTTAGAATGCACCAAAACGTTGCTTGAAATCGTCGGTATAACTTAAACGACCGTTAATTTTTATTTTTTTTACAAAAATATACCTTCTAACCACGTCCAACCAAAACAACCAGGCCAGACAACATCCCGCAGCGAGCGCGGGTGAACCTAACTTGTTGATTACAATTATTTAACTTCGCGTAACTTTCTAATTTTCTTCAAGTCGTCTCGAATTAAGACAAGTGTACCACGAGTTTAATGCACATCTTAACTTAAGTTTTATATTAAAACTTATACGTTATTACTTCGAATGATTTGTATAAGTCAATTGCGGAGAAATTTACAGTTTATTATTCAAACAAATATAATATTATGTGATTCTAAATTTTATCCAAACAAATAATCAGTTTAGATAGATCCTTCAGATTAGGAAAGCATTTTGATCGCGACTCCCGAAACTGAACCGGAACCGTACCGGGTACCGTATCGATTCCTGTATACGTAACGGTACCAGACAGACAAATAAGTGTGAAAAAAAAAATCGGAACCACTAATTTCGGTACGGGACCAGTTACCAAATCCGGGAAATTCCCCAAAAAAAAGCAGGAAAAACCACATATCTCGAGTACCGGTACCGGTACCGGTACCAGTACAAGTATTGGAACATAGTACCGGTACCGTCCCGTAACCGAATCCCGTCGGTACGATAACCGGTACCACACAGTTATGCTCGGAAAAAATCGTACCACAAATTCGGTACGACCGTACCGGTGCTCATCCCTACTTCAGATTAATTAATATAATCAGTGTTTACATGAATCCAATAGATGTTTGCCGCCTAGTGTAATCATACATATAAATAGCCCGAACAACATGAAAAGAATGCCACGTGGAACATTATCGTTAACTTACGATAAACAGATCGAGATCGATGATTAGGGTGAATTGTTTTGAAAGTGTCGTGTAATCATTAACCACATCATTTTAACATAACATCTCAAAATACTTCCTCCTTCATAACATACCCAACCAATGTCATTTGGACCCTACCACCCACCATTTTATATAATAAAAGAGTGGATACCAAAGGTTGTTTTGAGCTTTTTTGTCTCTACTACGTGTGGTTAATAACCAACGAAATCATGGAAACATTTGGCTAATGTCGGGGTGTGTTGGCTATTAGCTAGCAAATATTATTCGACACATTGATTGGACTCTTTTCAATTTTAGTCGGCTCTATGTTTAGTATGTTTTCAATAGGCTTAGTCATGATTGGTTGTACATTTATCTCTTAACTATTTCATTCTTATCTTGGGCTCAAAGCCCTATCGATGTGTAGTATATAAGTCGATTGTTTTGTGGAGATATGCAAGGAATGAATTACCCTTCAATATGGTAATCAGAGCAAAAACCGATTCTCTCTTAATTTCTCTCTAAAAAGTCGACCCTCTCCCTAAAGTTCTCTCTATATCTCTCGACTACTGTAATCTCAAATCATCTCCAATTGTATTTTTTCCCTATCTTTTCTTCACCTAAATCTTCAATTCTAGCAGCCATTGTTGATTTTATTTGGGTTCATATCAAATAAAATCAATAGTTTGATTTAATCGATTGGTTAAGAAAGAAGGTGTATCACATCACTTTATTTTAATATGTTCACCTGTACCCTAGCCTAATATGTGGCCCACAAGACTAATGTTGCTCAACAGTTTACACCACAAATGCATTACAGATTGTCGCATCCCGGTCAAGGTATACTCGGTCCCGCTCTGACTATTTATGCATCCAAGCCTACTACTCTACTAAGTGCGTTTAGCACTATGCCACTGCAAGACCCAACTTGGCACATGGATACAAGTTCCTCTTCTCATTTAAATTTTAATGCAAGTAATTTAAGTACCATTTTGATAAACGCTTATTTCCATCTGTTGACGTTGGTGATGGCAAGTCTATTCCCGTCATCAACACAGGCCATAGCATTATTCCTTCCCATCATCGCCCACTTCATCTTCATAATGTTCTTGCAACCCCCAATATAATTAAAAATCTCATTTATGTTTGTCAGTTCACTAGGGACAATAATTGTACTATTGAATTTGACGTCTTTGGTTTTTTCATGATGGATTACTTGACTCGTCATATCCTCCTTTGATGTGACAGCTCGGGCGATCTCTATCCAGTTACCAAGCCGTGAACTTCTCCCACTGCTTTTCTCTCGACAAGTGCTTCCACGTGGCATCAACGCCTCGGACATCCGGGTGATCAAGTGCTACGTTTGCTTGTCTATAGTCGTTTTATTTCATGTACTAAAGAAAAATATTCACATATTTGTCACGCGTGCCAACTTGGCAAACATGTGAAGCTTCCTTTTCATAGTTCGGATTCTATTGTCGAACATTGTTTTGATATTATTCATTCTGATTTATGGACATCTCTCATTATTAGTTCTAGTGGTTTTAAATACTATGTCTTATTCCTTGATCATTTCTCTCATTACCTATGGATATACCCTATTCGTTCAAAGTCTGACATGTTTGATAAATTTTTGCACTTTCGTAATTATGTTAAAAACTAATTCAAATGCGAAATAAAAAGCTTCCAATGTGATCATGGCGGTGAGTTCGATAACAACCGACTTCACACCCTCTTTGCCAAACATGGCATTAACTTAGATTATCTTGCCTAAAAATATCCCAACAAAATGGCAAGGCGAAACGAATGATACAAACAATCAACAATATCATTCGCACTTTACTTTTTCAAGCACACTTTCCCCCCACCTTTTGGGTCGAGGCTCTCCATATGGCCACCTATCTACTCAACCTTCTACCTTCTACCGCAATTCACAATGAAATACCTTATTCTCGCCTTTTTAACAAACCACCCGATTACTCTCGCCTACGAATATTCGAGTGTCTATGCTACCCTCACCTTCACTCCCCACACAAACTTTCTCCACGAGCCACTCCTTGTATATTTTTGGGCTACCCCGCTTACCATCATGGTTTTCGATGCCTAGACCTCGAAACAAATAAAATTATCCTCTCTAGACACGTCACTTTTGACGAAACCCAATTTCCATACTGTTCTATGACACCCTCCTCCTCGCCTTCTTACACCTTCCTCGACCCTACACCTTCCCCCCTCTTAAACACCCTCGCATCAACCCCTATACTTCCCTCAACTCATGAAACGACTCAGCCCAACTATACGGCCATCCCTAATGCGAAGCCAACACCCCATACGGCCCAACATCCCAAGGCCTAACTCCTACCGACCCATTACCTTCACCTCAGTCCACCCTCCCAACTTCGATAGCCCACAACCACGTCAGCGTCCCATCTACTTCGACCCATCAAACCAGTCAACTACCACCACTAACTTTTGATTTTCTAAATCTCCAGCCAAACACTGAAACTGTATACGAACCTCCTCGTACTCATCCTATGATCACTCGGTCGCAATCAGGCATTGTCAAACATATCGACCGCTTGTCTCTACATACTTCCTATATTTCTCCTATCCTAAAAAATCCGTCTCACGCCTTAAAGGACTCAAACTGGCATAATGCTATGTACGATGAATATAATACGTTGGTTAAAAATGGCACTTGGTTACTTGTACCAAGGCCCGCAGGTTTTAATATGGTTTGCTCTATGTGGTTGTTTAAACATAAGTTTCATGCTGACAGGACTTATTTCAACACTGAACGTGTGGTATGCCAAAAACACAGTACATACAAGTAACCACACAGAACCTTATGTATGCAAAACAACAGTTACATACAAGTAAATTAACATTAATATTCACATAACAAGGTCATAAGAACTTATCTTGTCCCAAAAATAAAACCACCGTTCGCACAGATCAATTCCAAAAATTTCAAAACCATTGATTACATTTTCCCACCAACGAAAAACCATTAAAAAATGGGGGCCTATTTATTACGATAACTCACCTTAAGCAACATTTAGCACCACTTTTACTATTAACTCAATAACTACTACAACAAAGCCAAATGCAACGCCGCCCGCCAACACGACCTAGTCCTTAATATCTCATTTAAATCATCACTTTCCAAAACAATTTCACGTTATGATGCATAAAGGTTTAGACCAGTTGTTACAATTACCCAAAACCAGTTTTAAGGTGTGATGTTGACGACATTATTTCCACAATCATATCAATCTCATACTCTGATAATACATACTTATACTATTTAGCGTATATAATAATAAATAATAAATATTATAAATTATTAATTAATAAATATATATCGTACAAAGACCATTCGGTACAACCTTAATCACTTAAAAATAATCATTCCCTTGATTGTAAACGACACGTTTAATCACAACCATACACCTTAATAGAAAGTTTCGAGAAAATTATATTTTTTTCGTCTTTTTAGTGAATTAATTAATAGAATAAAATAATAAAAAATATAAATTATTATAAAATTAAAAATCAAGTTTATAAGTAAAATTTCTAAAGTATAACATTTTACGAAATTTTCGACATACCCTTACGTGTTTACAACGTGTTACCAAGGTTGTAAAACTTAATTTCCAAACACTTTTCACAATTCGACACTTTTTGACAAAATTCCAAAATCTCAAACTTTAACGTTCATCAAAACGTTTTCCCTAAAATAACGATCAATATCACTTCGTAAATACATTTCGCTTTCAAAAAGTCCACCAAAACTCTCAAAATGACCGAATATCACTTATTGGGCATCAAGGCCCAACAAGATCCATTTACATATATATAAGTATATACTTATATGTAAAAATAATCCGAACCACAATAAGCCCTCCCATTAAGTCGTGGCTCAAATAGACTTATTGGACCGTGAGTCCATAAACTCTACAATACGTATATTAAGCTTTAAAATAAGCTAATAAGCTACGTATCCTAAAGGTTACCCTACCAAAAAGTCCTCAAATAAAAGTCCACAACCATATGCCATAACACAAAAATTATCAGAATTACTTTCCTAGTGATTTTTGAGAAAGTACACATGGCATATAAGCCCTATTAGCCCATATAATCCAAGAAAATAGCTTAAAAATAAGCTCGAATAACCATACCATCTACTATACAAAAATAAGATTCTAGCATCATATATTAATCACCATCACGACCACAACATCCAAACTATAAAAACCCTCTTTTTTCTTTTATTACACCGAACCAAACACATAGAATGAATCCCATATCTTTCGTTTCGCTTTCCAAAAAAATAAAATTACACACGATCAACTTGATAACTAACACTATGCATCAAATAAACCCAAAAAGGATAAACCAAAATTTATAAATAATGTATAAACATAACTAGGAAAATCTTCAAAAATGTATATTTCGACACGAACTGGACAACCCAAACATTGTTTAAATGAATAACCAAACACTCTTATCAACCCGGAATAACACGTTCTTGATCAAAGTTGGAAAACAATGGTGGTTTATGGTGGTATAGGGGCGGACGACCCAACACACACATACACAAGTGTGTGTTTATTTTTTTGAAATGAAATGCAATTGTGGAGGAAATTAGACTAGTGGTGGGAATATATGTGTACATCCTTAGACACACTTCATAAAAACTTGCCATGTTGTCTCCCATGGACTCCTTGACCGGCCATGGATCCTAGGTGGTCTCGGGTCTTTCTTTTCGTGTCAAAATCACTTAAAAGCTCGTAAAACTCAACCGTAAAATTTACCCCAAAGTTAATTAGCATTTTTATTCACTTTAAAAATACTTTTCCATTAACCTAGAGTATTCACATGACATATTTTCACTTTAAACCCTTCAAAACTCAAATTGGACATTAACGGGCGTGTCAGACTCGTTTTTTCGGCATTTCTTAAAATTCACAGGTCAAACCACCCGGAATACACATAACACAATAATACCTTTCAAAAAGGATTATTAATCACAATAAACCTCAAATCATTACATATCTCATAAAATCACCACCGTCAACACGGTATAAAATCTTAATAAACTGACAAAAGTCAAATAGTCAAAGGACTATTAATGAAATATTCAGAACACAAAAAGGGCAAAGGTTACATTCTACCCCCCTAAAAGAATTTCATCCCCAAAATTCAACTACTAACATCACTAAACAAATGCGGATACTTTAATTTCATCTGATCTTCACGTTCCCACGTGAATTCAGGACCACGTTTCGAATTCCATCGAACCTTGACGATGGCAATCCTACTACGCTTCAACTTCTTAAACTCTCTTTCCAAAATTTCTACAGGCTCTTCCACAAAATTTATTTAGCATCAACCTGGATCTCATCCAAAGGCACTTTCAGTGTTGGATCAGCCAAACACTTCTTAAGGTTCGACACGTGGAACGTGTCATGAGCACTATTCAATTCCTCAAGAAAATCTAACCGATAGGCCACATGGCCTACTTTCTCAATAATCTCAAATGGTCCAACAAACCTAGGTGCTAACTTCCCTTTCTTCCCAAAGCGTACCACACCTTTCCAAGGTGACACTTTGAGCAAGACATAGTCACCTACACTAAATTCTAGAGGCTTCATCCTCTTATCGGCATAACTTTTCTAACGATCACGCGCAACCTTAAGTCTATTCTTAATCTGCGAGATCTTCTTAGTAGTCTCTTGCATTAACTCAGTTCCTATCAACTGACCTTCTCCAACCTTAGCCTACAAAATCGGGGAACGACACTTCCTACCATACAATGCCTCAAACGGCGCACATCTCACACTAGAATGATAACTATTGTTATACGAAAACTCAACCAAAGGAAGATGAACATCCCAACTTCCTCCAAAGTCCTAGGACCACATGACTCTCAATAGCATGTCTTCCAAAAGTCTGAATAATACCTCACGTCGACCATACGTCTTGAGGTGATAAGCCGTACTCATATCTAAGCGGGTTCCTAATGCCTCTTGCATTGACTGCCAAAACCTTGATGTAAAACGACTATCATGATCCGATATAATTGAGATCAGCACACCATGTCTAGCAACTATCTCATTCAAATACAATCTAGCCAATCTTTCCATCTTATAATCCTCACACATAGGTAGAAAATGAGCAGACTTAATCAATCGGTCCACAATGACCCAGATTGTGTCATGTCCACTACTAGTCCTTGGCAACTTAGTTACAAAATCCATAGCTATCCCTTCCCATTTCCATATGGGAATCTCAGGTTGCTGGAGCAGGCCAGATGGCCTTTGATGCTCAACCTTAACCTTCAAATAAGTCAAACACCTACTAACAAACTCAGCTATATCCTTTTTCATTCCAGGCCACTAATACCTATCTCTCAAATCATAATACATCTTATCGGCTCCTGGGTGTATGAAGTACTTTGACTTATGGGCTTCGTCCATTATTAGGGTTCTCACATCACCCTTCAAAGGCACTCATATTTGATCCAGGTAATACAACGCTCCATCATTCCTAAGTTCAATCATCTCATCCAAACCTTTCTGCAATCCAGCAGTTTCATCCACAGCCTCCTTCTGAGCCGTCTGTATCCTATCCTTGATACTTGACTGAAGGATCATATTTATAGCTCTAACTCTCTTAGGCTTTACTCTTTCTTTCCTACTTAGGGCATCAGCCACCACATTCGCCTTACCAGGATGGTAGCGAATTTCACAGTCATAATCAGTAAACAACTCTATCCAGCGACGCTGTTGCATATTTAACTCTTTTTGACTAAATATATGCTGAAGACTCTTATGATCCGTATAGATGACACTCTTTGTCCCATACAGATAATGTCTCTAGATCTTAAGTGCAAACATAACCGCGCCCAACTCTAAATCATGGGTAGTATAATTATTCTCATGAATTTTCAACTGCTTAGACGTATAGGCTATCACTTTACCTCTTTGCATTAACACACAACCTAGTCCTATCCCAGACGCATCACAATATACTACAAAATCTTCCGATCCATCAGGGAGAGCTAGAACAGGCGCATTACACAACTTATCCTTTAAGGTCTGAAATGCATATTCCTGTTCCTCACCCCAATTAAAAGTCTTACGTTTTTTTGAGTCAAGATAGTATAGACTTAGCTAGCTTAGAAGTTCTCAATGAACCTACTGGTAATGACCCAACCAATCTAAGAGACGATGAACAAACACAGTCGAGTTCTAAGGGCTTTCCAATTCTTAACAGCTTCAATCTTACTAGGGTCCACATGAATCCCATTACCATTTATCACATGCCCAAGAAACTGCACTTCTCTTAGCCAGAATTCACACTTAGAAAGCTCCAGAATGCGCGCCTTTTGCTAATATTCACCAAGTACTCTGTAATTACTGCAATTCTCAAATATAAACGATTAAGTCACAATTCATTGCAACAATTATACAAAATGGGTTAAATACATGGGATAAATGATGCTATAAAATAGACGTTATTTGATGTCATCACCGCTGGTACGTTAGTCAGACCAAAGGGCATTACTGTGAACTAGAAATGTCCGTAATGAGTTCTAAACGCAGTCTTTGGAATGTCATCCTCATGCACTCTTAGCTGATGGTATCCAGACCTAAGATCTATCTTTGAGAAAAACTATGACCCTTGCAGTTGGTCAAATAGACCATCAATCCTAGGAAGCGTATAAAGATTCTTAACAGTCAACTTGTTTAATTCCCTATAGTCAATACACATCCTAAAAGAACCATCTTTCTTCTTCACATACAATATCGGTGCTCCCTAAGGCGATGAGCTTAGTCGAATGAAACCTTTGTCCTGGAGTTCTTTGAGTTGTCCCGAAAACTCCTCTAATTCAGAAGGTGCCAAACGATAGGGAGACTTTGCAATCGGTAAAGCTCTAGGGATTAACTCAATCCGGAACTCAATTTCTCAGAGAGGTGGCAATCCTGATAAATCATTCGGAAATACCTCCGGAAAATCTCTAATCACAACAATCTCTTCTTGTTTCTTAACACCCATCAAAAATCTCGCTTTCTCTTTTGGTTTCTCTCCTAATACTCTAAGCACCTTGCCATCCGGTAGTGGTATCCTTACTACCTTCTCATGACAAATTATTTCAGCCTTATAATTAGATAACCAGTCCATACCTATAATCACATCAAAACTCCCGTGCCCAAAAGCTATCAAATCGATGTCAAGTACATGACCCTCGATTTCTAGTTTGCAACCCTTAATAACCTTATCAATCTCTACTAGCTGCCTGCTAGCTATCTCAATCTCATATTTGAAACCTAATTCGTTGGGATCTATGCCTAACAGAGGTATGAAAGTAGTGGAAACAAAACTATAGTCGGCACCAGAGTCAAATAAGGTAGTGGCAAAATGATTGTTCAAAGTAAACGTACCCGTCATAATGTTTGGATCTTGGCGAGCGTTCTCTGCTCCCAACATGAATGCCCTACCCCTAGCTTAGTTCCCTTGGTTTCCACGACTCTGACCCCCATTATTAGCAGTAACTTGGTTTGGACAATTTTCTTCCGGTCCTTCTGCCCTATTCAATCTAAGACAAGCTGACCTGACATGGTCGGTACTACCACACTCATAACATGCCCTAACAGTTGGGTTTCTAGCATTAACAGGATTCACATTCCTTGGCACGCCTCAACAATCCTTTTCTAAATGACCCGAGTGGTTATAGTTGAAGCATGTGTGACAAGGCCCTTTGGGTGCATGGTAGGAGTTGCAGATGGTACACTTAAGCCAAGTACCTATATTCTCTCTTCCTACAGGGTTTGCGATAGTAGCAAAATCATTTTCAGTCCTAGTCCTCTTATTATTATCCCTACCATTCTTATCCTTGCTAGGTTCTCCTACATTTCCTCTTTTCTCAACCTTCTTAATTGATCCATTTCTCACAGCCTCATCGGTCAGTGCACCAAAAATCTACACAACCTTCTGTATAGTCTTTGGCTTCGTTGCTGCCACCATCCCACGGATCTGTGGAGCAAGGCCATACACATACCTCTCAATCATCCTACTTTCTAGAGTCACTAAATGTGGAACTAGCCTAGCCAACTCATGAAACCTATCAGTATACGCAGCATGGCCAGCCTCGACCATGGCGTGATTCCACAACTCAGTTTCTAACTTTTGCATTTCATGACTAGGACAAAACTCTTATATCATTATAAACTTCAAGTCATTCCATGACATACTAACAACAACTTCCCGGCTTAGCGTGCAGATCTGACAGTTCCACCACGTTAAAGCCTTACCCATAAATGAACCAGCAGTGTATTTCACTTTTTGGTCAACACTACAACCACTCATATCTTGCACAGACTCCATTTTCTCAATCCAACGAGTAAGAACTACAGCACCTCCCTTATCATCATATTCCTTAGGGTTACTAGCTAAGAACTCCATATATGAACAACCTATAGGTGCTTAATTAAATGATTATCATATAACCAAATATTAAACGCAGCTGTATAAGGACCTATCAACGTATCCATAGTCATATGATCAATCAAAATAAAAACAAATTTATTACCTTTGTAGCGTGATCGGTAGAATCAATTAGTGACCTTCACCTAATATATGAACCACCCAATGAAACCAAGTGATCAAAGTAGATCACCTCTATGATGTATCCACACCACACTTCATTGTATACCAATCGGATGCTAGTCCTTAAACCCGTAACCTTGGAATAGCCCTTGAATAAGATCCTAGGTTATTTTCTCTTATTAATTTCGTTCCAAGTCAAGGAGGAAAGAAGGAGAGGTTTTGGTAAGTTGTTTATATAATTAATTAGAAGATATCTCCAAATCAAGTCATACTTATCAACTTTAAAACCCCCTTTTAATACCTCTCTAAGGCCGGCCACATATGGGCTTGCTCATTTGTTTGTTTAGTCTAATAGATTAAGTACTATACTTAGTTATTAGAAGCCCAATAGTGATCCCAAGTTACGTGGGTTATTTATATATTGTAAATACAATAAATACGATATATAAAGTGGTACCTCAGTGTATATGTGTGTGACTCTATAGGCTCACATGTGTCTAGCCATATAATTATTTATTATGACATGAGCATACTCTAACGGCTCCCACTTGCGCACGTCATAATAATTAAGTAATTATACAAGCAAAGGTTAAAGTCTAACAACACGCCAATGCCCCCAGAAACATATGAGGATAGTTTCTTAAACATCTTATTTTAAATGGTTTAGATATCAATCATCCTTTTGTCGCAGATACTATGTTAAACATTTGACATGGATCATAAGTCATTCATGCGTTTAACAATTCTGTTTCTCGATATAGACATTGAACTAGATTATTAAATTTAATCAAGTGTCATCTTAATTACATTTGGGTGCGGCCACTATGCGATCACAGAGGATCGTCGAGCTTCAAGTGTCAATGAGCTTAGAGATAAAATGTAATCTAGTTTTTGTGAGTCTGCCATGTGTGCATATATCACCTAAAAAAGTCTTGCGGTTTGTCCTGCACTTATGATTTTATCAAAACTATGAAAAGTTCTCAAGACAAGAAATTTTTGTTGACGTTTTTAAGCAATGTTTTAGGGAGATGTCATAGCATGGATGTCCGAGGATGCATTGGGTTATATTATGGATTGCACGCTTATGGTGATTTAGGTGCATCATAGTTTGGCGGAAAATGTATTGTCAACTTTTGTAATATTCAATATGAACAAGTAAAGCTATATGCTATTGTACTAGATCTTTTCATTAAATCCAATGTTTCGTTTTAAGAACGACATTTTGTTGCGCTCTTTTTTGTTATTCTTGTGCTATTGATCTTGAAGTAACACGCCCCAGACCCTTATTCCGCTGCGACCCAATTTGGGGGTGTTACAGATTGGTATCAAGAGGCAAGGTTATAGAGAACCAGGTCAAATGTTTTTTGTGGACTATAACCATTTTCAAAAACATACGAATTCATTACAACGGGGTTGTACCAGGGACATTACATTATGTGCATATATTCATGCATACACTATTTGTTGCATTAGTGGGACTAGATGCATTCATAATTGATATACGTGGTTATAATATATTACGTATATTATCATAAGAGCCTTATGTTAATATATTACTCTGCTAAGTTGTTTTCTGCTGGTCACATAGTCTCCATGTCAGCTGTGATCTGCCGTTACCCTATACAGTCGGTTCACTCTGAGGCTCGATCTGGGAGTATTGACCCATCTGATGGTTCCTTAAGCAGGGAGGCTGACCCGAAGTTGTTGGGAGCAGGCACCACATCCTCCAGTGTATGTAATGCGGACCATGTACAGTGTATATTCGGTAGCCTGTTGCATCCCTGAGGATTATTGCTGCTGAGGACGAGGCACCTACACCTCTACTACCACCATCCTTTCTAGCTCCACGGATGGATTCGACCTATCTATAGGTCCTAGAAGCATCGAGGTTGAGATGGAGATATTAGCATCAGCACTTCTATCATTCACTACACCCATCAGGGACCCCACCATCGTTACCTATACCTGCACCACCTACTAGCCGCAGAGCTGATATTCCCGAGGCTGACACGCCGCCTCGGAAGAGACTACTACTTACTACTCCCAGACCTGGGTGTGAGATTGGAGAGAGTTCTGCTGCTGCTGCTGCGAGACAGCCAGGACCCACTATAGAGACCAGACTCCTAGATACTGAGAGGAGGATTATGACCGCCTTAGAGTTGGTCAACAGGAGGGTCAGTTACCAGGTAGATGTTTGCACTAGAGAGAGTGTCGAGTTTTTTAGCACGAACGTCACGATGCTCAGAACAGACTTGAAGCTTGTGAGAGCTGAGATTGACGCGTATTGTAGGAGGGAGAGATTGCTCGGAAGAGAGTATTCAGGACCCGTCAGGACTTGGCTAGGTCTGAAGCCCACTGCAGGGCATTAGAGCTGAGTTACTAGTATTAGAGAGATCTGTATATGCACGTCGTCGCACACGAGTGCGCCAGCGTCTAGGCTGCAGATGATCTTGTCTTGTTCAGTATATTCATGCTGTACCCAGGGCCTTGGAGGCTGTGACACTGTGTTGACTACATTGTGAACGGACCCTTGGTAAGCAGTTCCTTAGACTTGCATTATGATTGTATCTACTATGCAGTCTAGCTTAAGTTGATGGGGTTGTCTCCCAGCTAGCAGGCGGTTATAGATCTTTTGGTTTTTGTGTAGCTATCTTGTCTTAAGTTCTTTTGTTACACGATTGAAGCTATCCCTGTATAGCTACTAAGTATTTACGGGTAACTCCCTGGCTAAGGTGAGGCTTTTTGTTTGATTTTCATTTTGTAAACCTAGCATAGGGGGGGAGAAGATTTTGTACCAAACAGATCATGTATATTTCCAGCCCATACCTTATATCAACATCAAAACTCCTATGTCCAAAAAAAAAAAAAAAAAAAAAAAAAAAAAAAAAAAAAACAAAAAAAAAAAAAAAAAAAAAAAAAGAAAAAAAAAAAAAAAAAGTATTGAAAGCTCGATGTCAAAGATATGACCCTCGATTTCTAGTTTGCAACCCTTAATAACCTTATCAATCTCTACTAGCTGCCCGCTGGCTATTTCAATCTCATATTTGAAACCTAAGTCGCTGGGCTCTAAGCCTAACAGAGGTATGAAAGTAGTGGAAACAAAACTATAGTCGGCACCAGAGTCAAATAAGGTAGTGGTAAAGTGCTTGTTCAAAGTAAACGTACCCGTCATAATGTTCGGATCCTGGCGAGCTTCCTCTGCTCCCAACATGAATGCCCTACCCCTAACCTGAGAGTTCCGTGATTGGTTGTACCCACGGACACTGACTCTTGTTAGTTTAGCAACTCTGACTGTGAGCGTTTGTAGGACGGTTTCCTCCCGGTCCTTGTACCCTATTCCATCTAGGACAAGCTGGCCTAACATGGTCGGTACTACCACACTCATAACATGCCCTAACAGGTGGGTTTCTAGCATTGACAGGATTCACATTCCTTGGCACACTTCTACAATCCTTTGCCAAATGACCCGGGCGGTTACAGTTATAGTAAGAATGCGCTGGGTCAAATGTGTTCCACCTGGGTGCCATGGTAAGAGGTTTCAATGTATGCACTGGTGCGTACACTGTGGGCTTAAGTACACGTGTTTCTCTTCTGTCGTTACTGGGTATCACTAGTTATTTTAAATTAATACTGTGACAGTAGCATAATAGATTACAATCCTGGTCCTGCTTATTATCATCCCTTTACATTTATATCCTGGCTAGTTCCCCCCCATTTCCCCTCTTATATATAGCTTCATTAATTGTTCATAAAATAATACATATCTTTTAAACACGTCCCTTTACTATTTCCTAAAAGCCTCATCAGTCAGTGCACATAGAAATATTGCACAGCCTTGTTGGCATAGACTTCTGTGTCTTCACGATTCTCCTGCCACCATCGCTGTATGATTTATGGTACGCCATATGGCCATAACATACATCTTATCGTGTGTGTGCCGTACTCTCAGGTATTTCTCGTACCAAATGTGGAAAACTAACCTAGCCTAAACTCATGAAACCTAATCAGTTATATCGCCAGCATGGCTAAGCATCAGTGTCGACACCTATGGCTTGTGATTCCACAGAACGCTGTCAGCTCTTCTAACTTTTGCATCTCAGACGAGCGATAAATCTTGTATCATACATACGCACTTTAAAGTCATTCATATATGAAATACTTAACAGCAACTTCCGACTTAGCGTTTAGGATCTCAACAGTTCCAACGCCACGTTTAAAGCCTTACACACACATAATACCAGTAGTGTATTTCACCTTTTGGTTAATTAATATTACTACAACCACTCATACCTGCAAGTAGATTCCGTTTGTGTGTCAGAATCCGTAAGACGAAGTTGGAGGGCTACAACACTACTCCCTTTACCCATCATATTCTTAGGGTTACACGCTAAAAAATTCCTTATAGAACAAACTCTACTGGTGTTGCATCAGTTCACTCTTCACATTCCCAAAGTTCCGTCGTCTGTGAGAGTTGTGTGTTGTTCATTAACTAAATTACCATTTATGAAATGTGTTTCTATACACTTCCCTTGGTTACTAACCTGGGCCAACATGGCAGGTAAGAGGTTTCGCAATTGATGGGCAATGATCGTTGGGAAGTCGGGTGCACTCCTATTGGCTCCCCCTACATTCCTATTAGCTCCCTCTACACCCCCATTAGCTCCCCTACCTAGGCCATTTCCTTGACCATTCAATTCATCAACACGGTCATCATTACATTCCCTAGGTCTTCTACCCCTTCCACCTCTACTAATCCGTTTACACGTTCCCCCTCCTAGTGATTCGGCAGCAGGCCGACTAGCACTTCGGGTTCTCATCCTTGGCGGCTTGTCTATACGAGGGGAAACATGGGCCTACATTTGGTCAAGGGGGAAGTTCGCATACATTCTCGAATATCTTACTATACAAACCAAAATATCACGCGCACACCGCCCTACGGTGTATACATCGATTTGTTTGAAAAAAAAAAATCAATTACAGATGAGTGAGTTATGACACGCATTTATAAATTTTAAAAAAAACGTTGGCCCAGTACTTATATTCGCATCCTTTCCCATTATATTATAATATTGAGCCCACTCATTTTAATGACTGACATAACTAAGGCACCAAACCAAGAACACACAAAGGCACACCAAAAGTGGAACACCGTACACATAGATCCTAAACGCAACTAAACGATGGATCTTAGGTTATAGTCTAGGCTAATCCACCTAGTTCTCTATAACCTTGGCTCTGATTACCAATCTGTCACACCCCGACAAGGCGGAAACTCAGGAATGCAACATAATGATCAATCATAACACAAGATACAAAAATAGAGAAAACTACATTGCATAAACTCTAAGTGCTATGAAGACCATCAACCTTTGAACAAAACTCAAGTGATTCTGTCCCAATCGCTACTAAAATCCACAAATCTCTTACATTTATTCATATGCCCTCGTAGGGGACCATAACCAAACTTAATCCAAAATCTCCAAATACTAAAATCAAACAACAAGCAAGCAAGACTTCAAACGAAATTCCACACGGGATACTTCTAAGTCTGCTATTAATCACCAAACTATTCCTCTTTCACTTCACCTGAAAATGATACTCGAAAACGTCAACAAAAATGTTGGTGAGCTCGTAGGTTTGACCTTAAACCCAAAAAGCTTATTATTGTGCCAATACTTTCAACAATGGACAATAATGCTATATGACAGTGAATATATGCTAACAATCCAAGACATAGCATCCCCGCTAGTCATATCTCAACATCCAATAATAAATCCAGAGTCGTAACTCCCAAATCACTAACGCACCTAAAGGGCCTACCAGTTGGAGCACTATATTAGGGCGTACCGTCACACCGAAACCTTGCATCAAACACTAGTACATGCAATGTACCCCACGAACTTTGTATGCCAATCACAAGTACATACACGGTACCACCAGAACCTTGCCATGCCAAACACAGTACATGCAAGTAAATCAACACATAATATTCACATAACAGTCATAAGCACATATCTTGTCCCAAAAACAAAACCACATTTCGCACAGATCAATTCAAAACATTTCAAAACACATTTGAGTATCATTTTCCCCCAATGGAAAAACAGTAAAAAGTGGAGCTACGAGAACTCACCTAAGGTGCTAACGACGGCCGCACACGACCTAGTCCAGTTAATATCTCATTTTAATCAATCACTTCCAAAACAATCTTCACGTTTGATGCATAGAGTTTAGACGCGTTGTACAATTACCCAAAACAGTTTTAGTGGTGTGATGGTTGACGACTTATCTCCACAATCATATCAATCTCATTCTCCGATAATACATACTTATACTATTTAGCGCAAATAGATAAGTAATATAATAAATATTTATAATTATTAATTATAAATATATCTCGACAAGTCCATTCGGTACACCTTAATCACCTCCAAATAATCATTCCTTGATTGAAAACAACACGTTTAATCACAACAAACACCTTAGGTTAGTTTTGAGAAAAAATATATTTTTTCGTCTTTTAGTGAATTTATTAATAAAATAAAATAATAAAATAATATTTTATTATTAAAAAATCCAAAAATATGTTTTAAGGTAAATTTCTAAGTATTACTTTTTTTACGAAATTTCGACATGACCCGTACATGTTTACAACGTTTTTCCAAGGTTTCAAACCTTAATTTCCAAACACTTTTCACAATTCGACACTTTTCGACAAAATTCCAAAATCTCAAACTTTAACGTTCACCAAAACGTTTTCCCAAAATAACGATCAATATTACTTCGTAAATACATTTTGCTTTCAAAAAGTCCACCAAAACTCTCAAAATGACCAAATATCGCTTATTGGGCCTCAAGGCCCAACAAAGGTATATTAGGACATTTATAAGTCCAAAATACTATTTAAGTCCAAAACCAAGGTCCATTTACATGTATAAGTATATACTTATATGTAGAAATAATCCGGATCACAATAAGCCCTCTCGTTAAGCCGCGACTCAAATAGACTTATTGGGCCGTGAGTCCATAAACTCCAAAATACGTATATTAAGCTTTTAATGTTAAGCTTAATAAGCTAGTATCGCTTTTGATTACTACCATAGCTCAAAAATAGTCAACACACATAGTGCGATAACACAAAAATTAATTCAAATCACTTTCCTAGGACTTTGAGAATTAATTGGCCTTTAAGCCCAAATAAGCCAAGAAATAGCTTAAAAATAAGCCCGAATAAGCTATACAAGCAACTTATAAAAAATAAGCATTCTAGCAACATATATTATTCAACCATCACGACCACAACATCAAAACTACAAAAACCCTTATTTTCTTTTTCACTATTCACGAACCAAACGCACCCTTTTCTTTCGTTTCGCTTCCAAAAATCAATTTTCACAACGATCAACTTGTACAACTAACATCTATGCATCAAAATAAACCCAAAAGGACAAACAAAATTTAAATTTGAAAACTTATAAGAAAATCTTCAAATTTGTAGATTTTGACACGAACCGGACAACCCAAACGTTGTTTAAATGAATAACCAAACACTAGAATCAACCCCAAATATTTATGTCTTCATGTTTTCTTGATCAAAATTCAAAAATTATGAGTGTGTGTGTGTTGTAGGTGGCGGACGAACTATACACACACAAGAGAAGTGTGTGTTTTTATTTTTTGTAAATGGAATGGATTATGATGAAAATAATTCTAGTGGAAGCATATATGTGTACATCTCTTAGACAAAGGAGCTAAAATTTAGCCTCCTTGTCTCCCTTTCTAACCATAACCGGCCATGGGATCCAAGGGAGTCCCGGGCCTTTCTTCTCGTGTCAAAATCACTTAAAAGCTCGTAAAACTCAACCGTAAAATTTACCCCAAAGTTAATTAGCATTTTTATTCACTTTAAAAATACTTTTCCATTAACCTAGAGTATTCACATGACATATTTTCACTTTAAACCCTTCAAAACTCAAATTGGACATTAACGGGCGAGTCAGACTCGTTTTTTCGGCATATCTCAAAATTCACGGGTCAAACCACCCGGAATACACATAACACAATAATACCTTTAAAAAGGATTATTAATCACAATAAACCTCAAATAATCACATATCTTATAAAATCACCACCGTCAACACGGTACAAAATCTGAATAAACTGACAAAAGTCAAATAGTAAAAGGACTATTAATGAAATATTCAGAACACAAAAAGGGCAAAGGTTACAACACGTCACTTTCGACGAAATCTAAATTCCATACCGATCTATGACACCCTCCTCTTCACCTTCTTATACTTTCCTCGACCTCACACTCTCTCCCCTCCTTAACCCTCTCGCAACTACTTCTACACCTCATTCCAATCAACAGCACACCGAACAATCCCATGAGCAGCCCAACAACACACCAACACAACATGCCCGAACCCACACTGAACCACCAACTACACCCCAGCCTAATCTCCCATCTTCAATAGCCCAACCCCACAACTGCGGCCCACCTTCACTAGCCTAACTTCAATCACCTTTACCAGCCCATCAAAACAGCCCGTTGCCACCACTTAATTTCGATCCGCCAAACCCCAACTCTAATTCCAACCCTGTCAATGAACCACCTCGTACTCATCCCATGATCACACGGTCGCAATTAGGCATTGTCAAACCTATCGATCACTTGTCTCTAAATACTTTCTCTATTTCTCCTATTCCTAAAAATCCATCTCACGCCTTACAAGACCCCCCACTGGCGTAATGCTATGTACGATGAATATAATATGTTGGTTAAAAATGGCATTTGGTTACTTATACCAAGGCCCGCAGGTGTTAATATGGTCTATTCTATGTGGTTATTTAAGCATATGTTTCATGCTGACGGGATTTTGAGCCGCTATAAGGCTCGTTTGGTTGCTAATGGTAATAGTCAGCAACTTGGTGTTGATTTTGATGAGACATTTAGTCTGGTTGTTAAACCGGCCACCATTCACACAGTCCTTAGCCTTGTCGTTTCTCGATAATGGCCCATACACCAACTTGATGTTGAGAATGCTTTTCTTAACGATGATTTATCTGAGGCTGTGTACATGCATCAACCTCCTAGTTTTGTTGACTCTCGGTACCCTCATCATGTTTGTATTTTACATAGATCTTTGTATGTACTGAAATAAGCACCTCGTGCTTGGTTTTAGCAGTTTGCAGGTTATGCCACCCGGATTGGCTTTTATCACAGTCGTTGCGATTCATCTTTGTTTATTTATAGACAGGGCTCTCAGGTTGCTTATTTACTTATTTATGTGGATGACATTATTCTCACAGCTTCCTTTTCAGACACACTACAACAGATTATAGCTTCTTTACATAGCGACTTTGACATGACTGATCTCGGGGCGCTTAATTACTTTATTGGTATCTCTGTTGATCGTACTTTTACAGGTTTGTTTTTGTCTCAGAAGAAGTATGCTCTACAACTCTTTGAGCGTGCTCATATGGTTAATTGTAAGACACCAGTTGATACAAAGTCCAAACTGGGTCTGGAAGGTGTTCCTGTTCATTATCCTACTTTGTATCGCAGTCTTGCAAGGGGGCTACAATATCTTACATTTACACGTCCAGATTTGTCTTATGCAGTTCAACAGATTTTTCTTTATAACCATGATCCGCGAGAGACGCACTTTGCTGCCCTCAAACGTATCTTGCGATATGTTTGGGAGACTGTGGATTTTGGTGTCTAGTTGCATGTTTATGCTACTACTTCTCTGGTTGGTTATACTGATGCCGATTGGGTTGGTTGCCCATCCACACGCAGGTCTACTTCAAGTTATTGTGTTTTTCAGGGTGATAATCTTTTGTCTTGGTCAGCTAAACGTCAGCACACCCTCTCTCGCTCTAGTATCGAAGCTGAATACCGTGGTGTTGCTAACGTTGTCTCTAAGATTACATGGCTTCACAATTTACTTTGTGAGTTACATTCTTCTCTATCGATTGTCACCCTTGTTTAATGTGATCACGTTAGTGTCGTTTATATGTCTGCCAACCCTGTCCAACATCAACGGACGAAACACATTGAGATCAACATTCATTTCGTTCGTGATATGGTTACCGTTGGCCAGGTTAGAGTTCTACATGTTCCCTTTTGTTACCAGTATGCGGATATATTCACCAAGGGTCTACCTTCAACATTGTTTGAAGAATTTCGATCCAGTTTGAGCGTCCGACCTTTTCCCGCTCCAACTGCGAGGCGTATTAGTTGGCAAATATCAATCAATCAATGAGTTGTCCCATTCTCATTCGCTAGCCAGGTTAGAGTTCTCTATGTACCTTCTCGTTACCAGTATGCCGATATCTTCACCAAGGGGGCATATTAGTCGATATATTTGATTGGTTTTCTTCCAAAATTAGTTGATATATATATTTAGATGATTTGTTAATCATGAGATGTATGATTTATTATCATTAGCTGTATTATAGTTATCTTGGGCTGAAGCCCATCCCCTTTGTAATCTATATATATACTTTGTATTTTGTGAGAAATAATCAAGGAAATGAATTACCCTTCAATAATTACCACGTTCTTGAATTAGAAAGAAAAAAAATAGATGTAAGCAATACAGGTTTTAAAATCACATTCTCTTCAAACCATGTCAATTTGTGACAAAGATTAAGAGACAAATTATGATATAATTTACTTCTCTCTTCTTTTCTCATCTCTCTCAAAAAAAGAAAACTCAAGAATGCAATTTCTTTTTTATTTATTTTTTTTCTCTCAAAATAAAAAGTCGAAAACAGAGAAGTCTAAAAGGTAAAAAGTCTCTGGTGATTGATACCTACCTCTTAATTTTCCTTTCAATTTCTTTTCTTCTTTCTTATCTCACGAACTTTCTTTTTCATTTTTAATTTCTTCATCCATGATATCTATATCTATATCTATATATAATAAAAGATTCAGTCCTAAAAATTTAATAGGGAGTGTTTATGACTTTGGCCCATTAAAACCCCTCCTGTAATATATACACTTGACTGTATTTAGAGTCTGTAGAATTGCCCTCACACTCAATATGCCTGGCGGTTATCTCCTTCCAACAATCAAGAATGCAAAAGAACCGAGAATTCAAAAGATCATGGAGTTATAATGCATCATGGAGTTACATAGCATTCAATTTTTACATGTATAAATGACAGACCCAATGCTTGATCTCCCCACACCTCCTACCTTCTCTTTCAGAGTTGCAGAACCCAACCCAATCTGAGCTATGCGATACAATTTAATAAACTGATCTCAGATTTGATTTGATTCGTTTCTCTTAAGTGATTTAAAGATCTTCACACAAACGAAAAACTCATTCTTCATTGATCATTTTTGAAGCTTCACTTCTTTCAATATTCGAAAATAAACAAAGAACAATAACGAAATCATCTCATTCTTTATTTCTTTCGATTTAAACAAAAACAAAAAACAAGTAACAAGGAAATACCTGTCTGTGAGCAGATACTATAAAGGGTTTTGTATGATTCAATTTTAATAAAGAACAAAGAAGAGGCGGTGGATTTATTTTTGTTAGTAACTGTTGGTGTTCGACAAGAAAGAAAGGTCAAAGAAGAGAGCGGTGTATTTTTGTTTGTGTATACTAGGGTTATCAATTGAGTAGTATTAGTTTTAGATAGTGGATATATTTAGGGTTAGAAGTGTCATTTTTGGGCTGAGAGGTAAAAGAAAAATAAGTGGTTGGGCCTAACCATAATTTTTACCAAAAATTTTCATATAAAATGAGACAAAGGCTACAACTTTTTGTGATAAAATGGGATCAAGGTTTCAATACCGTGAGTGGTGATTATTTGAGACGATCGAGACTGCATTATATAATGCTTGGTAAACCTATAAACATGGTCATACAATTTTGGTAATGATTTATGCATATAATTGTTCCTAATCAGTTACTTACTATTAAGGAAAGGATTTTTAAATTTTTGTAATAATCATAAATACTTAACAAAATTAAAGTCCCACCGAGTTATATGTTATTCGTGACATAATTTTTTTGTCACTGTTTCAATATATATGCACGTAGATGATGCGTATTTTATTTTAAAATATATTTTATTCAAGTTTTAAATTTATAAAACTTGATTCACCTAACAAACGCACTAACAGGCAGAGAACCCGATCGTGAGTAGTGTAGAGATGGTAAAATCCGAGGTCGTCCCAAGAGCTAAGTGTCAATTAGTTTTAATTTGAGTGTCACGTTTTTAAAGTGGTTTGAGATTATTTTGAAAGTACTAGGAAAGTAAATATGCAAAAAGTAAAAATAGTAGAAGATATCAGGGAGAGAAGCGTGCTAGCCTAGCCATTCCATTACTACCATTATAACTATGTTTTCCTGTATAATGTTACACCATGATTTCATTAGTGGTTTCTAAAGTCGACAGACTTGAAGAAATATCTTTAGTCTGCTCTATAATTCCTGCGATCCCGAATCCCCTAAAAGTCACGAAGGTAGGCCAACCAGGTCATAGTGATTAATCCCAACCATCCCAAGAAATAGTCTAATAACCAATACAGATTATTAACCCTCTCTGAAAGAGTTCCTATGCTTTTTAAGTATATTAAGTGATAGAGGCGATAACAAGGTTAGTTCCTACCCTAGGGTTAGAATGATCATCCTTCCCTAGTACCCTGCTAATCTCATGTTTAAGTGGTAATCTAATAACATGATTAACATGATCTAAACCACTGGTATGTGCTTAATTACACATACCTTTTGCCTATAAAAAGCGTACCTAAAATGACCAAAATATACCAAAAATACATTGTATTTGTGTGTTTTGCATTTATATTATGCAAGTAACGGATATCTAAGAAAAGGACACTTGTATGTACTGTGTTTGGCATACAAGTTATGTATTGTGTTTGGCATACAGGACCCCCGTTACCCTGTTATAACAAAAACCCAGTCAAACACATTTCCCGCCAAACCTTAAACACTATTCCCCTATCACTCTCACCTCGACCCCTACTACCCTAGACAAACCTTTCACTCTCACCCAAACCCCCAAACAAACCCCACATCACATGGACTGGATTGCCACCTTGGCAATCCTCTTAAACCCCATTGGCTTAAAGGATGAAGACAAAGAATCAAGAGTTGAGATCAGACCCCTTGGAAGACACTCAAGATTGAAGGCTGAGATTGACTTTGGGACTCTCTCACATAGAAATCACAAGTGCTCAGACCCTCACAGAACTAACACACCTTGAAGACCCCAAGACTTAGTTTTTTCAGTATAAATAGGGACTTGTAAGCCTTTGGGTAACGACACTCAATCTAGTTTTTAGCAGCTTATTTTTAATGTTTTTACTTTATGCAATTTAAATTTCCAAGTCTTGTAATCCGTTTTTAAGTTTAATGAAATTTGAAGTTTTTAAGTTTTAAGAAATCTGTTTTTAAGTTAATGTACATTGTGTTTTGAAAACGTTTTATAAGCTCACATAAGCTCTTTTT
>BQNB010080127.1:0-30024 GCA_026074375.1 Tanacetum coccineum
TAGTGACTTGGTTATGTGTTGGACGAGTAGAATGGCAAACCAAGTGTATACACGATCGAAATAACCAACCCAAGCTTCAAAGCTTACTAACTAACCCAATCTTGGCTCGTGCACCTTCTTATAAACTTATATGATGACCCTAGAGTATATTGTAAGTCCGAATGAAGTAAATGTGAGGTGTTTGGTTGCGGTTTGAGACCCGAATAAGAGAAAGGATTATATGTGTTTATTGTTTGAGTGAGAGTGAGAGTGAGTTGTAAGAGTGTTAAATGGTAAATATGTGTGTGTATTTATAGGCAAATACTTAGTTATACCTCCTAGTCACACAAACTAAACCAAACCGACTCTAATCTTAGTGGTTTTGCAATCTCCTAGTTAACTACACATTGTTTTGTTAAAACAACTAAGTACATGCTTTAATTACTCAATATTTGTACAAGATCACTTAAGATTTGGAAATCTTATGGTTTGTGTATGTGCTTTATATGTAACCGGGTATCCAAGGGAAAAAGAGAGCAGAAATAGTCATTAACCATTGTGTAATAGCTTAGTAGGAGACATTTAGGACTAACATTAATTAACCATGAGATGTACATGTACTTTAGGATCATTAGGAAGATTTTTAGGTGTGTACATGTGTATATCTGGCCCCTAGTGGGTTATATACACAAAATTGATTAAATTTTGTGTTAAGGTTTTAAAAATAGGTATTGGTTTGAGTCTAGGTATTTCCGGGGTATGTCCGAATTATTTTACTACAAAACGTAACCCTTTTACATGACCAATAAAATAAAATACTCAATGTTAATAATTATCTTTTTAATAATTATATATTACTTGGTTGATGTAAACCTTAATTTATTTGATGACCGTTTACATTAAATGATTATTTCTAGTCTACGGGATTTAGCTTAAAACTTAATTTAAAAGTAGACACGCTTCGGAGCAAAATAAATAGTGATGAATAATAGGAGTCGTAAAATGACCTGAAAATTGAGAAATGTTACACAATTTGGGTTGACCTTTCAAGTATCTAAAGATCCTCTTCACAGCATGAAGATGTGAGACTTTATGAGTAACTTGGAACCTTCCACAAGCACAAACAGCAAACATTATGTCAGGCCTAAAAGCTATTAAGTACATCAATGATCCAATCATTGATCTATATAAGTAAACATCCACATCCTCAGCTTCTTCATCCTTGAGCAATGCCTTGTTAGACTTAATTGGAGTGCTTGCTGTCTTCACAGTGGCAAAATCAAACTTCTTCAATATATCAGCCACATACTTGTCTTGGCTAATGAAGATTTCATCATCTTTCTGCTTCACTTGTAATCCTAAGAAGAAAGTGAGCTCCCCTATATAACTCATCTAGAATCTTTTGTGCATCATCTGCTCAAACTCAACACATAAAGACTTCTTTGTAGACCCAAAGATGATGTCATCAACATACACCTTCTCTTCAATAGTACCATATAAAAAGGCACTATTCACATCCATCTGGTATACAATAAATCCCATAAATGATGCATAGGCAAAAAATAACCTGATTGCTTCTAACCTAGCAACAGGAGCAAAAACCTCATCATAGTTAATTCCTTCTTCTTGGGTATAACCTTGTGCCACCAGTCCTTATTTCTAACCACAATACCTCTATCATCTTTCTTGTTTCTGTACACCCATTTAGTACCAATGGCCCTCTTGCAACTGGAGTGTTTTGTTATCGAACCCTAGATCTTTGTTATCGCTTAGCTAGGGGTCTCTTGTATATTTAGAGTCGTTTGTTTAAGGCTCATTTTTTCTATTTTTTTTCTTCCTTGTTTTATTCTTGTGCTCCTCCTTGGAGTAGTTTTAATAAATTCAACCTTAAAAAAATGCAATTCATTTACCTGTTAATAATTATCGCATTTTATAGCTCCCACATTAAATATTCATTTCCCTCATTTTCATTTCATTTTCTTTGTAATTTAGTCATCAAAAAAAACATTTTTGTAACACTCACTTACCTTTGTGTGCTAAATTTGGTTCTCAGCTCATGCGTGAACTTGGAGACGCTCACAACATGGATCACGCGTGAGTAAGGTGCCTAATTGCAATTCGAGTTTATCATCATATACTTTTTACACGTATTTCTATTAGAAAAAATGAAAAGTTTAACATGAGGATATTGAACTAAAATTATGAGTTTAATTATGAGTTTATATCCTCTTACACGCATAACAATATTATATATTTTTTTCTCCCCTTATTATCTCTGTGTATTCAAACCGTTAATTTTGACATTTATCATAATCATGTGAGTAGTACTGTAGTAATATGAATAGAACATTAGTAAAAAGATATATCATTTCTCTTGTGATAAAGGTTCATAATAAGTTATATGTAAAGGGACGTGATATGCACACTACACAAAGTGATGTGCACACTATAAAATAACATGTGTAATACATATGATACAATATCACATGCATGATGATGCATATATATACATGCACGCACGCACATATATATAGCTAGACAGCTGAAAATGTCATTCCCAAAAAAACAGCTAGCTTGCATGGTTAATAAAAGTAAGTATGAGTTGTGTATTAAAAGTTGTACTTGTATACAATGAATCTCCATTCGAAAATATCATCAGTCAGATTCTTCGTACTGAAGCAAACACACGCTCTTCTTTCTGATCGAGCATTTGTGTAGGCTTTTATATGTCGGGTGAACACTGTGCATCTGGTTCTGTATAGATAGTGGGGAGCGTCCATAACTTTAGGCAAACTCTACCAGATCCAAGTTCCAAATTCATGATGGTGTAGTTCTCTTCTCGAAACTTTTAGTTGTCAAAGCTATAAGCAATTCACCTTCTCTCTCTGCATCAATACACAGCACCTAAACCCTTGGTATGACCGCCATCACCGTAGAGACCACAAGTCTTCGCTTCCTTCAGGTAAAAGCCAGAATGTCACTACACAACTTCTGCTTTATAAACTGAAAAGCGTTTTTTTTTTTTTTTTTTTTTTTTTTTTTTTCCTTTTCACCCCAGGCGAACTTTGAATTCCTTTCTAGTAGAGTTTTCGACATTGATTTAGCAATCTTTCTTCGAAAATCCTTCGATGAACCTTCGATAGTAACCGACAAACCTAAAAATTGGCCGATCTCTGTTGGTGGTCTTAGGAGAATGCCAAATCCTTTGATAGATTCTATCTTTTTTTGGGGCCCCCCCCTGGATCTACATGTAATGCCTCAGCTATCCAATGACGTGGCCGTAAGGAATTGTAACCTTCAGAATCCAAAATTCACATTTGAAACTTGCATACAACTTCTCTTTCTTAAGCAATTCTAAAATGGCCTTTGAGTGTTCTACATGTTCCTTTCTCGTCCTTTGAATAAATGAGTATGTCATCGATGAAGACAATTACAAACTTATCCAAGTAAGGCTTGCACACTCGGTTCATAGAGGTGCCATAAATAACCGCAGTGCGTTTTTGTTATCCGAATGGCATAGACCTAGAACCTCGTAATGGCCCATACTGATTTCGGATGCCGACTTTAGGAATGTCTTGTTCTCGCCACTCCTAAGCTGGTGATATTCTAACTCAGATCATTTATCGAATAGATATTGGACCTTGGACTGATCAAATAAATCGTCGATCCTTGGAGTGGATAACTCTTTCCTTTATTGTCAGTTAATTAACTCAGTCACTGTAGTCGATGCCACATCCGGAAACGACCCATCCTCTTTTTTGACGAATAGTGCCATACCCCGGGGCTCCCCCAAGGTGAGGAACTAGGCCTTATGAATCCTTTGTAGGAAAATCTCTTTAATTTGTTCCGATAATTGTCCTTCATTACGGATGGAAGCCAATCGTACAGTGCTCCGAGTTAAGCCGGCTCCTGGAATTAAGTCGATTTGTAAATCCACTCACTGGTTTAGCCAGAGAAAGACCAACAAGTCATTCGGGAAATACTTCAGGAAAATTTGGAATGAATTGTACGTCCTTTATTTTGTTTTTCCAATGACTTGTCCACCTCTTCTTGGTGGATATCTGCGCCAAAAGAACCTTGCATGAGATAACAGTCAACCGAGTTTCTCTCCTTTTCTACTCTCGTTGCCACAAGAAAAAGTCAATTTCATTCCCATAGGTACTTAAACAAGTTTTCTCATGACATACATCACGGCGTGACACTTCTTAACCATCATACTGATAATGACCGTCGAAACTACCCAGATACACGGTCATATAGATCTATGTTGAACGGATGTCCTAAGAAATTTAAAGTGCATACCTCGTATAATAGTGTTAGCCTGACTATTTCCCATCAGCTTTATTTGACATCATAACAATTTCTAATGAGTTTGGGGCGATGTTAATCAAGGAACTAAATGCATGGATATAAAGCTTCTATCTGGCCCTGAGTGTCGAATAATATAGATGCATAGTGGATATTTAAGAAGGCGAACGTACTTCTTGTGACGACATTGGCATCCGGGTTTCCCGATGTATTTCCTCTCTTTTCTGCATTCCCAACTGCATAAACCCAGCCTTGTGCATTCCCATTCCCTCCATCCTTATTCTTTAACTTAGGATAATCTCTCTTGAAATGCCCTGGTGCTCCACACTTAAAACAACCATTTCCCTTGGAGCTGCCCCATTCCCTTCTGAGTATTAGCAACTTTGTATTACAGTACTGACCTGCAATCGCGAGCAAAATGCCCTACTTTGTTGCACTTGTGGCATTTCTGGGTGCATGGGCAATTGTGGTAAAGATGGCACTTGGTGCATTTGGGCAAAGATCCCCCATAAGACTTCCTTTCGCCTGTCCCCATATTGTAGACCTTGGCGACATTTCTCCTCTTGATGGGTTTGTTTGTTGGTGTCAAGGGGTTGTTTCTGGATGAATCATCACCTTCCTTTTGGTTGACAGACTGCCTTTCCTGCGTAGTGCGGAGTTTCTGATCCATAAATCATTGGCCTACTCATAGGTCTCATCCAACGTCTTGGGTCTGGCAGACTTGACGTTCCTATAAATGTTGTCAGGAAGTCCACTGATGTACTTGTTCAACCTTCTCGTTTCCGTGGCACGAAAACTTGGTGCATAACAAAGGTTATTTCATTGGAAACGTTCATGTATGCTGGAACAACGTTCCCCTATGACCTATTAGGTTCCAACAACTCGATTTCTAATTTCTTGATTACCACCTGCGGACAATACTTGTCCGTTATCTTTTTCGTGCTACTTCCCAATGATGGATATTCCTCAGGACCTAAGGTTCTTACGACCGATTGTGCCACTAAGCTCAAAGAAGCACCTGAACATAGACCAGGTGGCAAACTTTACTTGATTCTCAATAGCGCAACTACTGATATTGAAAACTGACTCCATCTTCTCAATCCACCGAGTCAAACCGACCACGCCTTCAGTCCCTTTGAAGTTCAAAGGTTGACACTTCATGAAGTCAGCGTAAAAACAAGGGCGCGCAGTTTGCACGTTCCTTCGGTTATCCTCGTGCGAACTGTGGCTTCCATCTCCATTGGTGGAGTTTCGCAAAAGAGCTTGGTCAATCATTGCTTGGATGGATTCTGGAGTCATGTTGTTTTTGTGGTTGGTAGTTGTAACCAGGGGTATTCGTTCCTCTTTTGTCATAAGCTGTGTCATGATTTGTCTAGATTACAAAAGACAAAACATGGGGTTATATGACAGAATATAATAATGTATAGATGAGATAACAACACAAGAGAGGTATATAGTACCACATAACACATCTATTTCATTCGTAACTTTGAAAAGTTTACATGAAATATTTTGTGGACACCATAATACAAAACAAAAAGAACCAAAGGCTATGTTAGCGAGGAAAACCCCTAATACTTAACATGTCTGTACAATGACCTAGCAAGATAAAATAACATAAATCACTAGATGTGACTGTCAGCATTCCCAGAAGCATCCTGATGATCTGGAATCCTAACCTCTGGTCCTGGCTGTCTAGCTCTCCTCTGCTACTCTCGCAGTGATAACAACTCGGCCTGCATGTCGCTCATCTCTCGCCTCATGTCTCGAATGACTTGGAGAGTCTCTACCATCCGTGCGCCTACGATCAGTCTCTCGAAGTGCTGCTAACTCAGTCTGCTGCATATGAAAGCGAGTCTCGTGTACCTGGTGCTGTGTCTGAATGAGAGTACTCTGCAGCTGTAGCTGTGTCTGGTGTGCCTGTAGATAGGTCTCATGTGCATACACATGATCACGATGGGTCTGAAGCTCCTGATGAGTCGCCTGACTCAATCCTATCGAATGAGCCCAAGCCTCGCGGGAAGCATAGGCCTCCTCCTCCACCATCCATACTGTCTCCTGGAGAGTCATCCTATCCCCCATAAGTAAATCGACCCGCTGCGAGTTCATATCGACTCGCTGTGATATACGAGACCTACCATCCTGAGCATCCTCTAGTAGGGCATACAAGTCCTGTGTATCCCGCTCATGGAGCTCAGCAAGCTCTACGACCCTAGTGTTGACCTCTCCCACGGTCATAGGTGCTATCTCTGGAACTGCCTCCGCCGGATCTACCCAAGTATCCCTAATCCCATAACCAACATCTCTAATCCCCTGTCGCCTCTCTTCAGCATCTACTGTGCTGACAAACCCATAATCTATCCCTTGACCTCTGGCAGGTCTAGCAGTGGAACTCTCTCCGATCTCATATCTGGAGTATATAGTGGACAAATGCAACCTCTTGCGGGGAGGCTGCTCAGACTCGGGAATATCATCCCTACGGTCAACAGGTGATGGTATGGATAGAGATGGTGTAGTTAGGTGGAGGGTTGGTGGTAATTGGGCAGTAATTGCATCAATGTGAGCTGGGGTGGTGCTAACCTGAGTGTCGGATTTCGGGTTAGACAATCAGATGATGGTGGTAAAGGTGGTATATGAGCATGTGGAGCCATGCACCTAGCAAGGCGTCCCCTGCAGAGGGGGTGGCGATAGTGGATGGGTGGTGATGGGGATGGTAGTAGTCATGGCCTGAAGTCTCTCAACCTCTTGCGCTCTGGTGGAAGGTGATATGGAAGTCTGGGGTCGGATGGTATAATCCTAGCCACAAATGGTAATGTCCAGTGGAGGGTGGTGGTATAATAGGCTCTGTTCCCTCAGGTGGGAAAACAGGCTCATCAGCAGGTATGACGGTAGTAGAGTCAGCCGGAGCTAAGTGCTCCTCCTCCTCCTCGTCCTCCTCATCCTCCTCGTCCTCATCCTCATCCCTGGCGTCATCCCTAGATGAAATAGCAGGTCTTCTCATCTCCCCCGTCCATAGGATAGTCAACCGGACATCTCTATCTCATTCATTCCTCGTACCCTCTGGTTCCTCCCGGATCCGACTCAGTAATATTTAAGGTGATTCAGCGTGGGGGATTTAACAGGGTGGTAATGGCTGGTTCCTCAGCCGGAAACTCATGGGTCGTCCATCTAATGGTTTGTATCCGGGGTTTATATAGCTCCGGCACTAGTTTTGTGGTCTGTGCCTGTATTGTACAATGCTACGCTCATCCTCTTCCTGAGGAACTGGCGGTGTCTGTGGATTTTCTGGACCTAACATAAAATCTGGTGATGGTGGGGCTACTGGCTGTAGCGGGAGTCCGTCGTATCCTAGTACGATGACCCGTGGTATGCCTCCCTCTGATAACCCCTCATAATCGGCTCCCCAGAAAGCTCTGCCGGGCTCGGAGTCGGTGTAGACGGAAGTGTAGGTAACATCTGACGTCGCAGAAGACATGGTTACTGCAAAAAGTAAAATAACTTATATAAGTATTTCTTATAAGAAAATCGATAAGATATGTTTGTAAGGCTTTAATAATAAAGTCCTTATAGTAATATACGTAATATCATTTATATACACGTATATTAATCAGGTAAGCACTTAGTACCCTACTAATGCTAAGGCAATGCATGTAGTAGTCATATATGCGCTAGACGTAAACAAGTAATGCATGTATGTCCCTCACAAATCCCATTTGTGAAAACAGTTTTGAAAGTGGTTATAGTCCAGACAAAGACTTTTTGACCTGGTTCTCTATAACCTTGGCTCTGGTACCAATCTGTAACACCCTCAAATCTGAGTATGCAGCGGAATGTTGAATATCCGAAGGCGTTACATTATTGGGTCAATAGCACAAGATCAGAGAACGACTACTAACATGTCGTTTGAAAAAGATACATTGGATTAACAAAATACTTGTTTGTTACATAAGCTCATGGCTTCAAATGGTTCAACAAAATAGATAAAGATTTCGGTTTATAACAATTGTCCCCAAAGTGTAATAAGACCCCTATCTTTAAGTGTTGACCTCCAATTATTGACTCCCAAATGTATCAGCGCACTCGTGCCTTATTGACCTGAAAAAACAGTGCTTTTAAAAACGGCAACATAAAGTTGGTTGTGATTTTTTAGGTTTATGTAAATCATGGTAGGACGCAAGATTTCCAAGTGTATGATTAAAGCAACAGATGCAAACATCATAAAAAAGTAATTACGTTTCCTACGCTCATGAACCGAGGCTCGACGTTATGAATGCATTATAAATGCCAACTGGTGTCGTAAATGATGTGCTTAACCCTGCAAACATCCAAAATTCGTCCATGGTATGCGTTCGTTCCAGTGATGTCATCACCCGAAGGGGATTGTCAATCCTATAGTCTATCCATAACATTCGCTTCCCGCCCAAATGTAATTCCACAATCACATCTATGCATATAACAGGTTCTTGATCATGGGACAAGAAAGGGAGGTTTATGGTAACTTAGGCAAACACGTAATCATGGCATAAAATGTACACTTGCGTCCAGTTTGTAAAACAAAGCATGTTATCACCCCAGGGATGTAAATTCATTTAAATAATTGTAAAGCATGGGGCTATGAACTCACTTCGCCGTGGTTGTTTCTAATGATAACAAGTATCCAAGTAGATAGTGGATCACACCGTTAAGTACCTAAGTAAGTACGGTCAAGTCTTAGTTTTCACGTTTAAACTAATGACTCATTGTATAAACTCAGTCCCATTTTAAGTTTATATATACCGTCATCACTTGTGTGGTGACACACAAGATTATTATGTTTATAGTTTCGACGGTTCTTGAGAAACGTGAAATCATTATTAATAAATACACTTATTTATTAACGTGTTATTAAAGCCGTCGATGTCCGAACATCTTAGTGTTCGACCGACGTGTTAAGTGTTTCATTTGTTTCACTTTTGTCCACTAACATACCCTTAGGTTTCTAGTTATTGCACTTTTAGTCCCTAGGTTTACAAATATACATATTTATATTTTAAACCTTTTAGTTTTGGAAATGACATAATTAGTCCCTTAAGTTTCTAAAAAGGATAGTTTAGGTTTTTATAGTTTACTCTTAAACCCTTAAGTTTCAGAATATTACAAGAATAGTCCCTGGGGTTATTGAAACTCGAATTTGACAAAACTAACCCCCTTATGTTTCGGAAATTACACTTTTGGTCCTTTGGTTCGCGAAAATTCCATTTTAGCTCCGAATAAATCCCAACGAGTGGCATTTCTCTTTGTTAAGCTCGTTTAAGATTTTAAAAAGTGTTTCGGCTGAAAAATAAGCTCATCGAGCTTATTTTGGCTTAACGGGCCTTATTGGGCCCGTTAAGGTCCGTTTAGCTTTTTAAGGGTCCGATATAGTTTTTATAAGTCTAAATATCGTCAATAAGCTTATATAGGGCTGTTAAGCTTCAAATAAGCTCGAGGAGCTTATTATGGCTTATTTCGAGCTTATTGGGCTTATGGGCCCAATAGCTTTACCCGATAAGGGTGTTTAGTGTTTTAGACCTTTCCTAGTGTTTTTCCCACTCGTATTTAAGCCTAACAAAACTGTTTCCTTTTCAGCTTATTCCAAATAAGCTGAATAAGCTATTTAGAACCTTTGTTGGGCCGGTCTTGGGCCCGTTAAGGCTCGGTAAGGTTTTAAAGGGTCTTATTGGGTCCATTAGGGTCCGTTATGATCATTTAGGTCCAATAAGCACTTAGGA
Organism: Tanacetum coccineum; assembly: GCA_026074375.1. Taxonomy (NCBI): domain Eukaryota; kingdom Viridiplantae; phylum Streptophyta; class Magnoliopsida; order Asterales; family Asteraceae; genus Tanacetum; species Tanacetum coccineum. Next base: position 10,038 of record BQNB010080127.1, read on the forward strand.
GGTTCGTTGCTTATTTAGCTTATTCTATAAGCTAATAAGTTCACCTTTGGGCCTATTGGGCCCGATAGAGACCCGGTAAGGGTTCTAGGGGTTGGGGCTCGGCCCATTGGCATCATTTGAGTCCATTAGGCTTATTTAACTTATATAAGTTGTGCAAAACTTTACCGATAAGCGGTTAGAGCTTATTGTGAGCTTATGGCTCACGTTGGGCTTGCGAAAGGGCTAGTAAGCCCGTTAAGGGTTCGGTTGGTTTCCAAAGAAATACAAGGGGCCCATTTAGGTTCTTAAGTCTACCTTAAGCTCATTAAGCCGCGTATAAGCACACGAATAAGCTGTGGGAGCTTATCGTGGCTTATGAGCCTTGTATTGGGCTCGCGTTGGGCTCGTGTAACAGGCTACGGGTTCCCTGAGGCCCGTTGCTTCCCTTAGCCATTTTTATGGTTACTCGAAAGGCTCTAGTGATGATATGCCGCGTATTCAACTTGTGTATACGTCGGGTTCACCATGCAAGTGTCCATTAGGGTCGCGTACGCATTTCTAAGTCGTCCTAACTCATTTACAATAAAAGTTTACGTATAGATTCCTTATATTTTCGCGAACAAGGCTTATTTCCTATGTCGGGGTCCATTCTTATATATCAAGGTTATTGTTTGCGTTAGCTTTTACGTGTCCGACACTACGCAAGTTATTAAACGAATACAATGTGCTCTCAACACGTTCATTTCATGTTTATCATGTGTGTTTTCACGCTAGTACATCGCATGCACATACACTTGACCCCTAGACTAGTTTACAATAAACGAATACGTACATTACAAAGGAAATGTGTTGCGTGCAACTTACGAAGGTCCTAAGCTCTTGGTTTTGGATTGAGAAGCACCCGTTACACTTGTACTCAAAGCGTATGCCACCCTAAGCTTCCAAAGCTTGTATACCTAGTCTTGAGCTCGTGTATTCCTCTTGACTTCCTTATATGTGAACTCAAAGGCTTCCTTAAGTCCTTGGGTCGTGTATGGCTCGGTTAAATCGAGACCCGAAGGTATAGAGGGAGAAAGGAAAGGTTCTTAGTTTTGAGAGAGTGTTTAGAAGTTTAGAACTTTGTTAAGCGTAGTGGTGAGGTGGTAATTTATAGGGAAATGAGGCTTAGTTAACTTTCTAGTCCATTACACAACCGAATGTTGTTTACTGAGGCAGTCTTTTGACGTGGATTAGTTAATCACACATGGTTTTTGTTAAACCACCATGAGTACATGTATTAATTAGCTAGGTGGTGTACAAGATTATGTTTAGCTAGGATATAATTAGGGTTTATGGTGTTGTGAGAAATTAACGCGGGCTTTCAGGAGGAAAGAGAGAAGTGGGTATTATCCTTTGGATAATTAAAAACTAGTAGAGACATTTTAGGACGGTTATAATGATTAGGATTGATGTACATGTACCCTTAAGTAATTTAGGTTGATTTGCTAGTTATATAAAATCACCACAAGACGATTTCTTGTGGGTTTACTTGCCCACATTCGGCCTAAAGGGGACATAAACACAAGACTTGATTAAGTTTTGTGTTTAGGCTTTTAAAGTGGGTATCGGTTTGAGTCTAGGTAAGTCTAGGTATTTCCGGGGTGCGTCCAAATGTATTTTCATCGCGAAACGTAACCCTTTTACGTGATCACAATAATATTATAAATGCGCAAATGGCTACATAATTATCATCAAAATATTATTCCTTACTTGGTTGATGTAAAACTTTAATTTTTTTGGTGACCGTCTTACATTCATTGATTATTTCCAGTTCTACGCTCGGTTTTAGCTTAAAGTAATATTAAAAGTAAACTCAAAAAAAAAAACAAAAAAAATAAAAAAAAAAATGCGTTTATCAGGACTAAAATAAATAGTGATCATTAATATAGTCGTACAATGACACGAAAATGAGAAATGTTACAGCATTGAAGGCCATTTCGCTAGTGAATGTAGAAAGCCAAAGGAGAACAAGGCTTTTGTCGGAGGATCATGGAGCGATAGTGAAGATGGTGACGAGCAACCAAATGATGCAACTTGTCTTATGGAAATCGACTCTTAAGAGGTAGTATCCAAACCATCTAGTTCTAATACTGTGACAACCATGGTTTGAGCAGGTTAGTCAAACCATTAGTGTTGACTTATGAATCTGTTGCAATATATGGTGTATGTGATTATATGTGTTTATATGCGTTTATGTGGATTATGTGGGAAATTGGTAGTCAATCTATTGAGTGTGATCATCTCAACAAGATTGGAATGGTGATTGAAGTTATGGTTGCTTTGGATATTTCATTCGTCTCATTAGGATTGGATTTGTGTTGGATTTTGTGGAATTCATTTCGTTCACTTTTGGTGACAAGGAAATGATTTTGGTGATTGAAGCGGTTTCGCGTTAATTGTGTAAGTAATTATACGTATACGTATTTATGTGTTAGTAATATTAGGATGAGATTAGGTTCTAGTAGTTAGAATAAGGAAGAAATGAAATTTCTATTTTTGGAATGTTAGGTTTAATAAAAATGAAAAGTTAATTATTTTTAAAGGTCTAGTAAATTGCGTTTACGCAAAAAGGTATGCTCAAATAAGCTTAGGTTTTTATAAAAACTTAAGGTAAAGCAAATAATTAAGTAATTAATAAATAAATAAAAATTTATACATGAATAGTAAAAAACGAATTTTAGAAGAAAAGGAAAAAAAGAAAGGAAATCCAAGCCTAATTAAACTAGGACTCTAATTAGGAATTATCTAGGATTATTCTAGAGGCCTATAAATACAAAATAAAATCCCATAACCCTCTCTCATATACTGTTCGACCGATCCAAGAGAAAAAGAAGAAGAGAAAATTTTAGGGTTTTGATTTTGTGAAGGAAACAAGCTTTAAGGTATGTTTAATTAATCCTTGTTAGTTATTAATCATTAATTCATGTAATAATTATTATAATGAAATTAGGGTTTTGTAAAATCAGTAAATTAATGATGTTTAATCATATTGCAATGATTAGGGTTTAATTAGAAGCTTATGGGTGTAATTGGTTAGACTTAATTAGCGTTAGAATTTGATTTAGATTGGGGCAGAATTTAGGGCTGTGTTGTTTGGCTGATATCTCAATGATGGTAATAGATTTTGTCAAGTTTTCGGTGTCTATGACGTAGCTCAGAGAGTCTAGTTTCCAGAACATCCGGCCTCGAAGGTTTTTGAGGTCGGGAAGTCATTCAAATGTTGGTTACAAGAAAAGTTGTCAAAACAGTAAATACAGGTCAGATTTAGGTCAGATTACGAGGTGTAAAACCCCCACTTAAAATTCAAATTTATCTTAACCCTTATACAGGAGTTTAGTTCTATGTGTCTATTAGAAATCCCCAAAAGTAGAGCTTTTTATTTGGAGTCTAAGTATGGTTTTTAGAGCGATCATATATGAAACTAAGTAGTTAAAAGTTTGATTTTATTTGAGGCACTTAAGAAGGAAAATAAATTAGTGGAAAAATCATGGAGTTAGTAGACTCATGGTATTTTCCCCAAAAGTAGAGCTTTTTATCTTTTTGATTCTAAGTAGGTTTTTAAGACGACTCATATTTGCTACTAAGTAGTTAAATATTTGATTTTATTTTAGGCAACTTAAGAAGAAAATAAATTATAGGAAACAAATCATGTGATTAGTAGACTCATGTATTTCTAATCCACAGGTCATTGAGTCTTGATACATACAATTTATAAACTTTATTAGGTTTCGGTTTCAGAAAATGGTCAAAGTAGGGTTCAAAGATTCTGCGTTTTCGGTAAATACGTAAATCTTTGACAATAATTTGTAAATGAAGTTGCGTAATGTCAAGCATGTTCGGATGAGACAACCATATGACGTTCCTAATGCTAATAACAATGCAAGACTTAATACATCACGATGCCTAAAGCAATTTGATTGTATACATGTCTTTATGTATCTTTTGGGCGACTTAGTAGCTCTGAGTAACACGATTCTTTCTGTTGTTTAGCAGATTTGTGCATTGTTTTGTGAAGCTTTTTGGTTTGGAACGTTGGACATAGACTAAAGCTATAATGTAGGTTTACACTAAACCACAGAATCTTCTTTCTCATGTTATTATTGGGATGAGTTAGTTTTATGCTTATAAGTCTTTAACAGCTAGTGTTACATAAAAATGATTTTAAGCTAGCTGTATTATTTTGAATTCGGATCGTGAGTGGCGCCAACTCCTCCCGTTTGTGCATACTATAGGATTTTAGACACTATTGGAGTCCAATATGCAGAAACTCGAGGTTACGACGGTGGTAAACTGCTAGCTACAAAGACGGATCATGTAGCTCACGATATAGTTGGTCATGGACATTGTGGACTCGTGGCACACTTTGTCCCTTTTGTTGTAATTTGTTTATCATGAAATAGTTTTGCGGCAACATATGATGCACACAGCTAATTGAAAGTCTTATTTCAGATATTAGTTGTGATTAGTCGTACTAACCTGAATATTCACAGCATCAATTTAATGTTAGACAAGTTTTAATCCCGGTAGCATAATTTTTCCAAGTAACTTATAATGTGCTTACACACAAGATACGAGCGACAGCTGGCATAAAAGATCTACCGTATAAATGCTTCGCGCAAGTTTATTTATGCTTTATGTTTGAATAAATGCGTTAGTTATGAATTGTTTGGATTATTTTTTTATTGCATGTCATTTTATATTCACGAGGGACCTCTTTCTCATCTGTAATAAAGACACGATAGTTTTTGGGAATTGTTATGAGCACTTTTTGATTCTTGCTTTATCTTTAGTTTTCATTTTAGTATTCACTATAATCAGTACAGCCATATGTTGTGATGATATCCATTCTTTTTACCAACCATCTGTCATTTCCAATCTCGCCATATGCGCGTCTGCCAGTCTGACATTAACTTCTATAAGGATTTAGTGTGTTAAGTCGAGTCTTGTCTAATCATATCCTTCCAAATGAGCCCAAGTCATTGATTTCCACTAAATTTCATACAAGTGCTATAGAACCTAGAAAACAAACATTAACACTAATCTGGCAATATTTGCATGATCTTACTGAGGGCTTAAATAGACCCCGAAATATGTATAAAATAATACCGTCACACCTGATGGTCAGAAAGAACACACTATCAGCAAAAGTTTCGTGGCCTATAGCAAACAGATAAAACAGAAGAAATATGAGTTTTTGTACTTTATGGAACCGATAATATGAGTCCCTTTGATAGGCGAATTGTATAGAAAATAATCATTGGATGCGGCTCATTGTATTATGAATCCTGACACTCAATTCATCTTGCTTTTACCAGGAGCAATTACGATGGCAAACCCATGATTTGAGAGATTATTATTTTGGAGGCCATATAAGCGAGCAACTTACTACTTATATTAAAAGTGTTAACTTGTTCAAGGTTGAAGGCTGAACATCCGATAAGACCTTCGGTTTGTTACAACTTCCAGAGATACCCTGACATGGAAAAAAGTGGATACGAAATACTATCAGTACTTTTATCACAAGTTCCTAATCTAGTAAGTAGGTATGACAATATTTATTTTTGGGTAATCTACCGAGAGACTAAACTAAAGCTCACCATATTCTATTCTTGCTATACTGAAGATACTAAATGGAGACATTTGGCAAGACTTTATATTGATGCAACTAGTAGCATAGCGATGGAGTGCACTGTATCGAGCACACCTGATCATGACAACGGTTTACTTTGCGGTTTATTGGAATGCATTACGTCTACAAAAGTCGCAATTGAAACACGCCTAGCACATACGCACTGACTTATCATAACATTCACCTCAAACTTATGGAAAAGTGAGCGTCAACAGCATCAAAACTCACATTCAGATTTTGGAGAGGATCATCTCGAGATAAGCCAATGTATAAATAATTTGTGGTAGTTGGAATACTCCCATCTTCCTCTAGCTGGAATTTACTGTCAATGCAATCCTATATACCCATATGTAATCACTCAAAAGTATTCTATGTGCTTCCGTTAGAGTATACATGGAGGAAACGAGGCGTCACGAGACATTGTTCGTGGATTGCCAATGAAATTCAAGAGCGAAGACTCGGATTTTTACATTGCAATTACCCAGAAATGGTACAAGATACATTCTGACTAAATTGGTGTGCTTAATAAGTCAATTGAGATCTTATAGCACTTGTGGTTTTATAACTTAAGTATTATGCAATCTCTTATCTTCTTACTATGGGATTACCTACCTTAAAGTCGCCTCGACTATGCGTTCAGGAATTAAAGTGAGCACTAGCAACATACGTGACTTCACTATTGTGGTCATATTGCAAACTTGTTAGAAGACTATTTTGATGCATCCTAATCAGTCTTAAAAACATGTTGTAAGATTTTTCTTTGGATCTCATACCAACAATGTAGTTTCTGAAGACACGCGACACTTATGACTTTTCTGACATCCTAACAGTCTTAACAAGACCACATGTGAATGCCTAATTCCTCTGGTACATAATTACTCCTACAAACGTTGGACCTTAATCATTCACCTTAAAAAAGATCATATCGCTCTTATATGTGTTTGGTTAGAATCTTAAATTTTGACTAAAGACCCAAATCTACTCCATTTCTTTCAAGAAATGTTGAAGACTTGTCACAACTCAAAACTTAATTTCAAGACTTTCTTCGTTTTTAATGATCAGTTTGCGAAGGATTAAGTTAAATCATTCATTTTAGACACAGATCCAAGCTTGAAACAACTTAAAATTTTTTGGACGAGCTTTCCTCGATGGACTGTTCACAACGCAGGTTCATAGTAATTTGGAAATTGCACTACACTTATTGTAGTTATGCTACTATTTGTACCCCTTGTTTGGGTAAGCAAAATTCTTTAGTGCAAGATCAAGAAAACTGCACTAAACTTAAACACGAAGATGAAACTTCAAATTACCACATCAAAGGAAGAGGTAACTGACAACGTCCCGACCAAATCAAGTTATTTAAAACCGTTATGTTAACCTACATTAGTATGTAAGTGAATCAAATAATTCATATAGATTCATCTGCTATATAAATATGTGTGAATGCCACGAAATGATTATATAGTTATTTTCATTTCGTGATAATGGAGCATAAAAAGATAAAGACATCCTAGTGTTTAATGATTTTATATGTTGGACACAATTAATTTTTGTGTGGGCACGTTAATATGCGGACTCAATTTATTACATGTGTAGGGATCATTAATTTATTTAATACACGTTATTTATAATATCATATGGGAAAAATAATAAGTGATGAATATTATAGTTAGTGTTTTTAAGTAGTTTATTTAAAGGTTACAAGTAAATAAATAAAAGTGTAATTATACTTTAATTAAAGATGATGTTTTAAATAAATACATAATATTTAATTTAAAAAAAATAAAAAATAAATAAATAAAATAGGTGTTTGGATCGACTAAGGAGAAGGGAAAAAATAAAAAGAAAGTAATTTCTTATTGGTAATTATCTACAAGTATATATACTTCTAGAATCCTAAACCTTAAAACACTTTTCCTTTTTTTAAGTAAAATGCCTGCATAACCCAAAGTCTAAAAAACACTTTTCCTTCTCCTCATTTTTTGGGTCGACTGGTCATCAAGAATCAAGGAGAAACCCTCAAAAATTTCTCAAGAGATTTTAAGGTGTAGGATCATAAGAATTCGCGTTAAAGGGTTTTGGTATGATTCTTAAACCTATACTTTTTTTAATTAAATTAAAATTATGTAACATTAAATTGATGAAAAAATTGGGTTTCATAAATCTCTGTAAATATTTATATTAGAACATAAAATTTTATTTAGGAATTAATTAGAAGATTAATCGTGCGATTCGTTAGGTTTAGATTGTGTTAAATTCGAAAATGAATCTAAGCAGATTTTTAGGTCGGATCGATCGGGTCATAACTAGATGATACCAACCAGTTTTATGGAGTTTTTGGTGTCTAAAATTATCAAAAAGAGTCTACTTTCTAAAAAACTAGGCCTCGAGAGTTAAGGGTAAGTGGAAGTTAGTCAAAACATTTTTACAAGATTTGTTGTCGAATCTGAGTTTTCTAGACAAATTTGGGTTATGTTGGTGAGGTCAAAAACCCATCAAATATTTCTAAAAAATTATGAAATTAAATCTGGAATGGGTTTTAGGTGTCTGGTAACCCTAATAAAAATTTCAAAGCTTTTTGAGTTGTCGAAGTATTTTTAGAAAAATCAAACATTTTAGTGTGTGATCAGGTCAAATTCTGAACAGTTTGTATTGTGATTTTTTAAACAGTAATGCTAAATAAAGTTTTTTGAAAAAATCACAGAAGGGTTAGAACTCATTGAACTTTATGTGGTCAGAATTTGGAAGTCCGAGGAGGTCGTTTAGTATTTTATAAAAATTCGTAAAGTAACCTCGATTTTTTGCAATAATCTGGAATTTATTACACTAATGAAAATCATATATAAGTTATGAATTTAATGTGGAAACATATTGGGTTGGTTCATGGGTGTGTTTATGAATATAAGGAGTCCATCAATTGAAGGTTACAAAGTTAAGGTTGTAAGCCTTGACCATGTGTAACCCGTGCATTATTATTGTGTAGATTCTTAGCTTGGATTTGTGCGCGCTTTGTGATCTTTGAGGTGAGTTTCTCGTAGCCCCTTTTAAAATGTTTTTTTGGGGTGAAAATGGTACTCAACTATGATTTTGAAATGTTTTCATCCTGTGATTAAATGGTTTTGTTTTAGTTTCATTTTGGACATGGTTATATTGCTATTTGTGTGGTACAACAATGTGTGCAAATTTATGTGATACAAATGTGGATACATGTATTCATGAGTTGCTTGTGCCATTCCAGCTAAACGGTGTAACTTATATTGACGATACATGATTGATATGTTAGCATGAGATTGGATCAGGGGTAACGCCTACCTGTATTGTATTGTGACTAGATCGAGGGTAACGCCTACCTGTATTGTGTGGATATTGGATCGGGGGTAACGCCTACCTATGTTTTGATATGAGTTTGATAGCGCATGTTCATAACCTATTAATGTCCAGTGATTTTGAATGTTCATAACTTTTTAATTGTTTTTTATTTAAACCTACGAGCTCACACTCTGAAGTATCCATTTCTGTGGAATGTAGCAAAGCTTAAGGATTACGATAGTGGGAGTGTTGTGGGGAGTGGGTAAGGGTTGGATAAGATTGGTTGGTTGTTGGAAAGTGAGATGGGAGTAGGGATATATGTATTGGTTGGTATGTGGGTTATGTTAGGTGGAGTGGGTTGTTATTTTACAATGCTTTGTTATTTAAATTAACCTTCGACACTATACCACTATTGTGCAGATTCCTCGTTTATGTTTTATTTATTAATACATTTCTGTATACTCTATTTTGACATCAATTTTGTGACGATGCCATTCATCACTTACGCCTACAAACGTTATCGCCATGCGTGTAACACGAGTAATCATGGATATAGATGTAAAGTTTGCATTTTGATGATGAAAAATCATACTAGCAACCTTCAGTGAATATTGTTATAAATCATCAACTACAAAGTCTCCACAATCAACACAACGTAAGGTTGTTTTTTTTGACAGACATAAATATAAAATATACTATATATATATATATATATATAGTTAGGATCAAATGAAGAAATTTTCTTATAATCGAAGGATACGATGTAACATAGAGCCCCGCATATCCATATCAACCGACTTAAATTAATGCTTGTCCTATTAATCTTAATGCAATATAACGCATCATAATTTTTCTACTTTTATTTAATCATTTACTAAATAAATCATTTTATGATTTCTCCTGTTTTTTTGACATCTATGCAATGTGCCAAAATCTTGAAAATCAATTTGCCCATTACACACATAAAATTAACTTGCTTTCGAAACTCAAAAATGGCGCATCTAAATGAATAAAAATGATCTAATCTAAGTCATCATCTCAAATTTAGGGTTTTCACATCACTTCACACAACTTCATATTTTTAATTTACTTCTCATTGAATCCCTACTCTCTCTCTGCATTTCTCTTTAGTAGATAATAGAAATAAATAAAATATATATATATTAAATATACTATCATAAAAAATATAAACATATAGGGTAGGCGTTATTCGTGGAGTACAACCTTAAAGTAAAAAAACAATAAACCACTTTTGAACCATATAGATCACACATCAAGATGAAAACAAATATATTGGTAATAGCTTTAGAAACCAATGGTAATATGAACCAATTTATTACAAACTGCATTTATATTACAACTGCATTTATAGTTATTGACACAAGATATTTAATTCTTTAATAAAATCAATTTTTGTTCATTGGAAACAAAAATATGGGTAACCTGTTTTCGCTGTATAGCTTTTCAAACATGGTGTTGCATAAATTTATAATACTTTAATGAACACTCAAATAATTATAAAAACTCGTATTATTTTTTATACACGTTAATTAATTTATAACACATAATTTTTGATGAAACACAATGATAACTTTAGATACCTAAACAAATATTTATACACAATCGATTGACCCATCAAAAATTTATAAGAGCACTACACTATATCCGCAACATCTTCAACAAAAGTCTAATTCACAAATCTACTGATAAATCATTTAGTGTATCACGAAGACAATCTTACGTCTTTTATATCAAAATTGGAGACACACGACAAGAAACACAACATGAAACAAGACATGAAACAAGATGTTTCACCACGAGACATGAAACACGACATGAAACAAGATGTTTCACCATGGAGACATGAAAAATGATGAAACAATGATACGTGAAACAAGACATGAAACAAGACATGAAACAAGACATGAAACAAGACATGAAACAAGCTGTTTCACCAATGAGACATGAAATACGACAGAACCATGAGACGTGAAACATGACATGAAACAAGATGTTTCGCCATGAGACATGAAACACGACGGAACCATGGCGAATTTGATTTCCTATTGTTGAAAGACGACGAAACCATGGGGGTTTCATCTTGGAAAACAGTCGGATTAAATACTCATCGGAATTTGCAACCATCTTTAACAACTTTAGGGTGTCCTCGTTTGTAGAATCCAAACCTTCTAACACCTCAAGCATGTTATCAGTTTAAGTTTTAAACTTTTTTTTAACATATCTTAATTTTTTTATTTGTTTAGAAAGGTAAACCATATCTTAATTTAAGTTTCCTAATGCTGGGCCAAATTAAATCCATTTGAATGTATAATACACTGAAACATATCTTTGAATTGAGACTTGAAAGTGACCAACTATATACCTGATTTTGTAATTTATGTTTATAAAAGTTGGTGCTAGAGTATTTACTGGTAGATATTTAAGCATATATGGTTTGCATATAAAATAGTTCAAATCGTGGAAATAGAGATGAAGATGGTTAGTTTTTGAGATGGGAGAAAATTAGATGAAAAGCGGCTGCATTATGTTTAGGTAGTGTATAAAGAATTTACCTAAAATACCCTTTTAATTGTTTTAAAATTGAAAATGTAATTAAATTCAAGAATTTCACGTGTCAGCTTTTTATTGGTGCCTATTGTTTTCTATTTTAATGTATTCACCACATGAACGCAAATATATATATATATATATATATATATATATATATATATATATATATATATATATATATATAATATAATATATATATATATATATATTTAACACGATAGCACTTCTGCAGCAAATAACAATGATAAACATCCCCCACCTAAGATAAGCAGTATCAAAAGTATTAGTGAGACGGGGGGTCTTCAATGACAGGTCCTCCATATAGGCGTAATTCCCGAACCTATTCACCCGAACCATGGATTTTAAGTAGCCAGTAACTCCTCAACGATGGATTTATAGACTACAGGGTAGGCTAAGGTGTAAGGGTGATATGAAACATAAAAAAATTGCGGGTTTAACATAAGGAATGGCTCAACACATTATTCTAAGGGTGTCTTGCATTGAAAGTGAGTGCAACAAAGGGTTTTATCATGGGAGGTCGACAAGTTAGTATAACAAGTTGATAAACGCACACAATAATACATATATGGTCTTATTTAGGTGTAAACCCTATAATGTTGCCTTTATTGAACTATTCATCCCTATCACTCAATTAGGTCTCGAAATGATGTACATGCCAAGTTCTAAACTCTACAATACTACCGACACACTTATATTTGGTGGATTTATGTAACATTATATGAAAATGAAATATCAGGAAAACCTCACCAATGGAAATAAAGGGTAATTTGTGCTCGCCAAAGATCTATTCTAGTTTCAGTATTAAAAAACATGTCAAAATTTTTCGAAAATGGCATAATTTTTCAAAATAAACTAGAAAATTAAAGGCAATTATAGGTCAAGTGGTAATTCTACTCACATCCCCTCACTTGGTTTGTACAATGTCCCTATTGTACATTTAAGGAAATGAAAAGTTAAAAACAAGAGTAGAATTAAAAACGAAAGACTCCCCTCATAAGTATTACAAATATGAATCCAGGAGTTCCCTTTCTTCAAAAAAAATTCCTCACTCAGTAAGTAACTACGGTGCAATTACTAGGCATGACTACATCGTAGTTCTGGTCAAAGCATCCTTTGTTCCATATCATCATTATAACTACGACGTAGTTATATTGTACAACTATGCCGTAGTTTCTGTCTGTGATCACAAAAGTCCACCAACAAATCATGAGAATCAGCAAATACGACACAGATAAATAATCAAATTACAATCCTAGGAATTCAAATAAATTATTACAGAACTTAAGTACTTGAAAGCATAAATTTTCTAGAAACCAATCACAAATGAGGAATCGTTCCTCATCTATATTATTCCCGTAGTGGCGGGAGGTAGATGGTACATCTCCTGGGTTATCGAAAAGGCCAAATGGATTGGTTGGTGTTGTAGAAGGTGCAGTTGAGTAAATCTAAGGGCTGCTCATGAAATTCACACCCTGCTAGACCCCTAAATCAGGAATGTTTGGAATGTAGGTGTATTGGGTTCCATCAAAGCCGGTGTGATTGAGATGGTGATAGGATAGCAGCTGGCTCATGTGACTCATGTTCCAAGACTAAAACCTCTCCTGCTCAAGCCTCATTGATCTGAACTCGCCATAGAACTGGTCATATTGCTCAGACATCCCTAACACGACCATGGTAAGCTCTTCTACCTCTCCACCCATCTTGTACATATGCTCATCAATTTCCCCTAGCCTATCATCCATAAACCTAAGCCTATTAGTGAAGCTCATGTTAGGGTGTCGTCTAGGACTCCCTCATTTTCTTCTTAGGCCCTCCTTGCCTCACCCACTTTGGCTTCCTCATCACTGTCATCTAGTCTATCAGCAACAATCTCAGCCTGTCCCACACCATTAAACCTTATAATACCAAGCTCTCCTAACTTTGCCAAATCCAACAACTGAGTTTCCTGTCCCCTAGTGACTACCCTAAGAGCAGCAGGGCTCATCAAACCTAGATGCCTAGCAATCCTCCCAATCAGGTGTGCCCTCATAATCTTGCTCTTTTTCTGTACACCTTTAGCCTTATCTCACAGAAACTTTGCAACATGCCATGGGACATCAACTAACTCCCCACCATCCATGCTGTGCAAATAGAATAGGTCGGCTAGTGTGACTTTTTCCTTAACAAAATATCAACCCGTAATTGTCAAAGTAAGCAACCTATAAACTAGGCGACGAATGGGGTTTTTGATTGTGGTGTAGGAAAACGGAGTTCTGCTATCATAATGGTTTTTAGTTGAGATATCCATGACGTACGAGGTAGGGTTATAATTATTAGGTCTGTTTCTTACACAATTTACGTGATAGAAAACATACAGATTGTTATTCATTTCCTCTGTCGAATATAACCCTAATGCCAAATTGAACTGCCTCATTGTCATTCTCCTTAAAATACCACCCAGCTAAAAAGTGACAGTGTCATTAACATCTAACTCCACAACATGATCCTTAAATTTTATAGTAGATAGAAACTCGAGCACATATTCACGAATTACTGGTTCCTGGATCATAAACAATCTGTTCCAAGCTTGGGAGGAAAAACTCCTATCCTCGTATCTAAAGCTAACCTTACAAAACTCATCCAACTCTTGAAGGGTTCTTCTACCATGAATGGTACCAAAATCACTAAAATTCAACGCTTTAGGAACTCCAGTCTCCTTTTTCATCAATACCTTATAGGCCGCTCGATACTCCTTATCGCTTTCTCGTGTGTAATCGCGGCTGTTGAACTTGAGCCATGTGTTGGGAGAACCTAAGAAATTTCTTTATGTTAGTCATAATGAGAATTATAGAATTAATTGGACTAACAAAATTTAGGTAAAGGGCCATCAGGAACTAACTACGGCGTAGTTACGCAACAAAACTACGCCGTAGTTATGGAAATACAAGAAATGGAATGACCCCAAGAAAGAAGTACGTCGTTGTTTTAAACCCCAACTACGACGTAGTTATGAAATAAATACCCCACACTTTATATTCAATAGCCAAAAACTTGCTCCCTAAAGCCAACCATAGACACCAATCACTTTACCCAAACCATCAACTTGATAAGATGAGCCAAATTAGCATAGGTTTTAAGCATTATAAATAACCCCTACTGTTCGTACAAAAAGATATTCCTTAAATTGATTTATTACTAAGGTATATGATTAACATACAACCAATATTGGGGATTAACATATGACAAAATTCAATAATTAGGTTAGAGCAAAACCCCCCAAATTAAACAAATACTAGATCTGAGCAATTAGTCACAGAAATATCCAAATCATAATTAAATTGAATATAAACCATTAATCTCACATAAGATTGGGATAGAAGGAATTACAGGCATAGTTGATTGATCTTTGAATAATAATTTTTTGATTTTACCAAAAAGTAGGTTAAAACTGATAAGAAAAACGTAGCTACGCCATAGTTTCTTTCTTTTTATACTCACTTAAAAAACTACGGCGTAGTTGTATCGGCCCAACTACGCCGTAGTTGGGCTTTCAACTATTTCAAATTTTTAGAGTTTTTAGAACTACGCCGTAGTTTTGCACACCAACTACGACGTAGTTAGAGATCAATATTTTTCAATTTATTTTACATACCCGTTTCATAATTAAGCGAGATATACGAAACGTACCTGAATTCATGGTTTGGCCAAGACAAATTAGAAAAATTAATTAATGCAAGAACTTTAAAAGGAAACCACTTAGGTTGTCTCCCGGTAAGCACTTTTGTTTATTTAACGAGTCGTTAAGTTCAACTTTTTTGTAGCTACATTGTTATATTACGGGGGATATAGGTCCCCGAGTCCTTCAATAGCAAAACAATACTTCTTTTGTTGATGTATTCCACGTGCATAACCTGTATTTCATTAGACATGCTTATTTATAAAACAAAAAGAGCTAATTAGTGATTTCAAAACGACTTATTCTTAATTCACTAAATAAAACAACTCCCCGACAACGGCGCAAAAAACTTGATGCATATTAATCATTGAATTAAGTTTACAAGTTTTAAATTTATAAAACTCGTTTACCTATGATTTACAACGCATTAACGGGTAGAGAACCCGGTCGTGTATAGTGTAGGATTGGTAAATCCGAGATCGTCCCAAGAGCAGTTTATTAGTGAAGTAAGATAATTTTTAAGGATTTTAAGATTGAAAACTTTGCCAAGAAAGGTATTATAAACTAATAAGAAAAGTAATTACTGATTGGAAGGAATACTATCCTTGTAATAATCCTGTGGATTCCTACTCTAAGGTGCAATATTACCAACATAGTTTCCTGAGGTTTTACTAGGCTTGGAAACGCATCCTTGCCTAGCCTATGATTCCTAAATGGAATGAATCCGCTAAGGGAATTTACCTGTACTTAGTTCACAGTGATTAGTTCCTCTGAATAGTATGCCAAATATGTCTAAGGTAAAAATCAAGACCTAGTTGTGTGACACACATAATATCATAGCTAGATCCTATAATAAAAGCTCACTCCCTTTGGGAGTGAGGGCCTAAATCACACCTCATTCAAAAAGGAGCATTTGTTAATAATGGTAAAGATCCTGTCCTGGTTTTAAGACTAAGGGAATGCTTAATGGGCATAGGCAGAACAACCAACGGAGATTGGTTACCTTACTGTAAAGTGCTCTTACAACCTCAACTTTTATACCAAACCAGGAATCAGCAACACATTAGACAAGTTATTAAGAAAACCAAATTGATAACAACAAGAGTAGAGAAACCAACGAGATTAAAACAAGAATAGTAAAATAGATGATTAAAACATATTTAGATTCAATACAATGAGATGAACAAGTATGTGTAACATGTCCATGACATCTAGATGACAAAACATACTCATATAATAGATCAACTAGATTCTTCTTCCTCCTATCTTGTTTCCAGCTTTAAGTGATGAAGATGGGTTTCTCTAAACCCTAGTTAGGTATCTAGGAATGGAGAGATTCCTTAATCAATGAAATTATTTGAATATATATAGTATTTGTGATAACTATGGCGTAGTTATAAGTGGTTGATATGTGTTTAATCACATATCATTTTTCTTTAATAAAACGAGCTTAAGTGACTAAAAATACATAGAATATGCATTGTATATGTGTATTTTGTAATTTGTATTGTGCAGGTATTGAATATATCAAAAAGGACAAAAACAAAGCCAAATTAGACAAGACCAAGCACGGGAATAGAAAGAGCGAAAGAAGACGAAGCCGAAGGCATATTCATCCTTAATGGGCCAACCCATACCCATTTATTGGGCTGGGTCAGCCCATTAAGCATTAAAATATTAAACCATAAGCCCTTTTATAACCTAAGTCCAAAATCCATATACTAATCTCTTAGCTGGCCCAAGTTATGAAAGAAAAGCCCAATCCCAAACACCCGAGTCAAAGTCCAAGTCAAACATGGGCAAATAAATAAAAACGAATTACTATTTATTCAACTCTTTCCCCCTTTTCCCTCTCATTTTCACCCACAACGTAACTCAGGGTAAAATCCAATCACCTTACCAATCCACACACACGTATCTTTCTAGAAGCCACATGACACGTCTGACATAACTAAGTCCACACTGGCAATCCTAAGGGCTATGATTGGAGCAAAAAAGTGTAAGTGATCCAAGGGCCAAGAAGACAGATTGGCTGATGGGATTTGATCTAATGGCTGTGATTAGAAGCTATGGACGCTCCTCAGGCTCTAGATCCTTCCTCTTTGTGCTATAATTAGAGCTCAATTTCACAAAGTAAAAGATATCTAGAGTAAGAGTAGTGTAGTTTTAGTAGCTTTTTAGCTTAGCTTATTTTCAGATTATTATGTTCTTTTCAATGTAATTTCCTTTTTTAAGCTTGTAATCACTTTTTAATTAATAAAATTTTAGTTTCCTTTTAAATTGAGTTTTAATTTTGTTTTTACTATTAAGCAATATTGTTGAAACTATGTTTAGAAATGATTAATAAGCTCTAATAAGCTCTCTTAACTATAAGCTACTGCTTATTATCTTAAGCTTTTCTAAAAGCTTAACTGAATAAGCCTTTCACTTAAATAGTCTCAAAATTCTGCATATTAAGCCGTTTTGGATGATAAGACAGAAAGGGATGGGCTTTTGGTGTTTTTTCCAGCATGTTTTCTACAAGCTGGAGCTTGTAGATAAGCTCTATTGAGCATATTATGTCTTTGTTTAAGCAAAGGACTAAGGTATGTTCACTTTTTCTTATTTTAGCTTAATTTCAATATCAGCTTATTAAACTGCTTATTTCTGCTTATGCATAGCTTATTTGTGCTTAATTAGTCTAGTATTAGCTTATTGCATCTAGTTTATAGTTTAATTATAGCTTAATGTAAGTCTTCATTAAAACTATCCATTTTAAGTCATAATTGCTTATCAGTGTAGCTTATAATCTAGGGCTTAATTTTCTAAAGTTTTTGCTTATTTGTGCTTATTTACCCTAGTTCTTAATCTGTTTGCATTAATCAAAGCTTTTCATAATCTGTTTTAGCTTAAAAAAGGTATTTTAAATTTTAAAAGGGTATTTGGGATAAGCAGTCTTAACCAAGTTAACTTGAGTTAAGATTGTTTTAGTGCTCAAATTAGATTTCATAAGCTCAAACAAGGTCTTTATGCTAGTTTTTAAGTTTAAAATAGGTTTTGTTAAGTTTTGAAGTATTTTGTATCAAATGTTTAAGTCTGCTAGTTTTAGTGTTTTTAAATCTGCTTATTTGATAAAAATTTCAAATGTCCATTTGAGGTGTAGATTTTATTATTAAAACTGTTTTCTAATGCATCATGATGCATATGTTTTTTAGTCATAAGTCCTTTGGATTTACCTTTTGAATTTTGGATCAAAAATAGTTAAGTAGGATGGTATTTGGTTTAAGCAAAATGGCCAAATGTGAAAATCAAATAAGGCCTTATTTTAGCTTATCTTTGATTAAATTTTATTGCATTTAGCTTATTGTAGTCTAGTGTCAATCTGTTTTAAGTATTCAATATGTCAAAAGTGCTTTTGAGTCTTTAAATTCAGTTACAAAATGTCATTTTTTTCAAAAAGCCAAAAATATAGTAGTGGTAATATGTCATTTTATAAGCCCTTTCTAGCTTATAAACTTGTCCAATTTCCTTATTTCTAGCTTCTATGTGTTCTTTGGTTATCAATCTCAATCTGTTGTTAGCTTTTAGCTTATGTCAATAGATTATTAGTTCTAAGTTTAAGCTTAAAATGTGTCAAAAGTCTGTTAAAAGTGTAATTTAGAGTAAACTGTCTTAGTGGTTTGTTGTGCTTTTCAGCTTATTTTATTAGCTTATTTTTTTATCATTTATGCTTATTAGGTTTAGGACTAGGTCTGTTTCTGCTTAATTGCCTTAGTTAGCTTATTTGGTCTTATTAGTAAATATAAAATCCAAGCAATTTTAGCCTTAAGCAAAAATGTATTCTTAAGTAAACTGTCACTTTGATTGGTGCTTTTCCTAGCTTAAAAATAAGTTTCAGTCAAAAGTCCATTTATTAAAAGTGCTTATTTTTGCTTATTCTATAACTATTTTCAAAAATTAAAAAATTAAAAAAATGTTTTTGCAAAAAGGTAGGTCACATGACTCGAACCTATGACCTCCCCTTCACAACACACACTCCTTACTAGCATGCCCTTGGGTCATTTTCATTAAGGTTTTACCCCATTTAATTGTTATACTAGTTTAGGATTTAAGCTTATTTTGCTTATTCGAATTTTAACAGCTTATCAGTTTTAGTTTTTTCTCTCGTTTTTCTTTGTAAACCTTAGCATTGGTGTCTAGTATTTTTAGAATTTTTCTCATAATTTTAGGATTAAGTTTAATATTTTTTCTAATTTTTAGTATTATTTAGTTTAAAAAATAGTTTTAAATAATTTAAAAATACAAAAAAATATAATTTCTGTTTTTAAAAATTAGTTTTATCATTTTAGTTTAAGAAATTTTCATTTTGAATTTTAAGGGTCTTATTTTGTCTTATTTGTTTATTTAGTTTGTTTTAAATAGCTTTACGTTTAGAATTTTTAGTTGCTTTTATTTTTAGTTTAGCATGCCTTTATATGTTTTCCCTTTGCATTAGTAGATTTAAAATGGCGCCGTCGCCGAGGAGAGGTGTAGCAATTTTTACGGGATTGTTCGTGTTTGAGCCTTGAAGATCCTTTCCCGTGAAAGTTTTCATGTTATATTTAAAAATCCAAAAATATTTTTCTATTCTATTTTCTTTTCTATTTTCATTTTATATTTAAAAATTAAAAAAATAACCGTTTGTTAATTGTCGTTTCGGCTCATCTTTAGTTAACAAACTATACGAGAGGTATAAGGAGGGTCGATCCTACGAACTTCGACCCGAAAGGAGAAGGTTTTTAAAACGCTTCGCGCTTGCCCGCTCC
>BQNB010080128.1:4802-30024 GCA_026074375.1 Tanacetum coccineum
TACTAACTTAAGTTAATTCTGCCATGAGCCAAACACCCCTTTATTTTTTAAAAATGAAAAACACATAAAACCTCAAAACAGATTAAGCACAAGTCAAATTGAGATCAATTGAGCAATGAGAAGTAACAAGCTAGTAATAAGCAAATATTGAGAAGTAATAAGCAAATAAGCAGACATTTAAGCAATTAAATGAAATTAAGCTATAAAGTGAGAAATGAAATGTACCTTATCCCTTGCACCAAACATGGATTTTAGCTGCTCAACAGAGCTTATCAAAAAGCTAGCTTATGAGATAAGCTAAGAATAAGCCCCTATAAGCCCTTCCCGAATTGGCTTATCTTCCAAATGGGCATATTCAATGAACCACTTAATAACAATGAATGAGACAACTTATTCAGCTAAGCTATGGAAGAACTTAGCTGAATAAGCAATTGTAGCTTATTTGAGCTTATTTGAACCAAATGCTTAATAGTAAAAATAGGAATTTAAGAACACTTGTTAAAAAAAAACTAAAATTTTATTAATATTCAAAAAGATTATAATGCATTTAAAAAAAAGAATTTCCATAAGCAAATGAATTACAATAAGCTAAACTAATATGCTACCCTAAAGCTACTCCTACTCCTACTCCTAGATGCTGAACTTTGTGTTATGAGGCTTCTTTATATAGCCTTCAGAGGATGATTCTAGATCCAAGGACGCTCCTCAATCCTCTAATCTCGACCCTCCACTCATAACTGCTTCTAATCTATCAAATCTTGGCCCTTGGATCATGTATACGTATCTCAACCAATAGGAGGCTTGAGGATTGCCAGCTTGGCATAAGTGGCAGCCGTGTCAAGGTCTTCTAGAAGAATAGGATGTGCAAGTGTCACACCCCCAAAATCGGACGGCAGCGGAATGGTAACATTGGGGTGCGACTTCATAGTCCATACGCACAAGTCACAGAAAACGACCTCCATGATTTTGGATTGTGGTTGGACCCTGTTTATTGGTTTTAACATTGGACCCGGTAAAGGGGGGTTGACTTGGGCTCTTTATTTGGGCTCGAGTAAAAGGAAAATGGGCCAAGGGTTAAAGGTATTAAGTTATAATACTTAACCATTGTTAAGTATTTTTGATATTTGTTAGGTTTTGTTGATAATTTTTTAACGACCGTTAGTTCTTTTGTCGGGTTTTTGGGATTTTTTGGAGGGTTTACGGGGCTCGTCTTGGGTTTTCTTGATAAAATGCACCTTGGCCTTGCGCCTTTTACGTTTTTTCCCTTCTCGTGCTATGTATTTTGTCCTTTTTGGGCTTGATTGTGTCTTTTTCTCCATTATCCGTTCCCTGTACATGATAAACACAAAACACACAAATACAACACATTTTGGTATGTTTTTGGTCTTTTTGGCATAATATAGTGAATAAAAGGTATGTGTAATTTAGCACATACCAAATTCCCCTATACTAAGGTATTGCCGTGTCCTTACGCAATGTTATAAATAACACTTTAGAAAACTAAGAATCTTAATCCCCATTGATTAATAACCTCAAAAAGTAGCTAAGTATTCATATTAAGGGATTAAAGAAACATTAGTATGAAACACCCCGTTTTTCCATTTTTAACATTTTTTTTTCAATTTTTTTTACTTTTTCATCACTTTTCATACTTCAACACTTCTTATCATTATGCTTTTAATAATAGTAAGGATCATGGAACTAGCAAAATAAATTCATCGTCCCCAACTTTCACTTTTCCATACTAAGCTTAAAAACAAGATCATTTTCAAATACAAGTCATGATACTAACACTACTCATAAATACTAATTGTGTATTACTTTTCCTCCCGCAAATCCTAATTTTGTATCTCAAGATTTTACTTAAGTCATATACCCGAAGGCTCTTTAAGATTTGTTTCGATACTTATTAAATCCGAAAATAAAGCGGGACGGTTAAAGATAAAAATTAGCTTCTAACCCTATCCTTGAAAACCGATGAGGTCCACATCAAGGTGATCGAAATTTAGCTTTTATTAGGCTATTTGACTTAATTTATGTCATATACCCTAAGGCTCTTTAAGACATAAATCAAGTGAGATTTAATTTACACCATATAACCCCTTTTAGGCTACTTTTAGGTACAAACAAATCATTTATTAAACATGATTAATCATCTCACGTCCATATTACAATAGATATAAGGCTCTTTATGGATGAACA
Source organism: Tanacetum coccineum (assembly GCA_026074375.1). Classification (NCBI taxonomy): domain Eukaryota; kingdom Viridiplantae; phylum Streptophyta; class Magnoliopsida; order Asterales; family Asteraceae; genus Tanacetum; species Tanacetum coccineum. The sequence goes on from BQNB010080128.1 coordinate 7,005, forward strand.
ATTTAATAACATACGGTCCATATTACCATTAGGCTCTTTAAGGCCATAAGTATTCTCCTTGATTAACTCTACTTACTCCATATACCCTTTGGCTCTTTAAGGTGTAAATTATAGCAATTTACTTAATATGATATATTATAGTAGTGCCTAATTTGAATCCGATGTGTATCTATTTTATTGGATCGTCTCCCAAGGTTTGTGGAAAGTATACTAAAGATTAAGTTGATAAGGACATCTTATTTATTAAACAGTATTAATATACAAGTGAAACAAGTAATGGGAGGGAAATTGCGCCCACAATTAATACTTATGAGCTTGAAAGAATCCCAAAATATTTTACTTTATATCATGGACTTATTAATCGACTCTATCATTTCTTGTTTTCGAATTTAAAATACTCTATAGAAAGAAATTCCCATATGCTTAGCCTAGTGAATTAAGATCGGCACTTTAACACTGGTACACACATAGAATGGCAACAATCTCATCTCCTAACTAAAATCGAGTTTCGGCTAATGGATAAGGCCTACATTAAAGTCATAGCAACAAACTCAGATTTTTAATTATTGCTAAGGAGAAAGCTAAGGTATAAAACCGGTCGGATCAAAATTTGTTTCTCGTTCTCACCTTTACTTGTGTCACAACACTTATTTCATCACTTTATTCCAACATTTATCACTTTTTTTTTTCATTTTATCATGCACAAAAAATTTTAATTTTTTTTCCTATTTTCACATAAATCACATATTTTTGGTGGAAAAACGGGTTACGTGAGAACAACGGTAGCAGGTATAATCAAATCGATAAATCTCCCCCCCCATACTAAAACTACACATTGTCCTCAATGTGAGATTTCCCCATACTAATTTCAATGAATAATCTTGATATAAAGGGGTCTCTACGCAAATCTAAAGCCGTTTATTAAGTATGCTAATAGATAAACGTTAGTCGATAGGATTAAGGATATCGGATTCCCAATATAGGCATGATAAGGATTTGATGACGCGACGTGAACGTGTGACACAAAACACCCGAGCACACGTGAAGCTTCAAAACGGCAATCCTGGACAAACATCACAAAACACGAAACACGAAAGAAAGAGGCGAATCCCCTAACGTAAATCTGTTAAGAAAATAGTTGAGAAGATTGAAAGCGTTGCTTTTTGTTAACGAGTCACCGGAGTCTTGACTCGACCCTGAATTAAATTGTCCATAGGGGAGCAAATGGAAGAGAAAATCTCAATCGGGCTTTCATTAATGTTTAGATAAACATTAAAGCACATGAAAGTTCCATCCCGATGAGATGCCACCGGAGTCAAAAATGGTGTCTTCATTCCTGGTAGAGAGAAGTAAAGGAGAATCCACAAGGTAGGTGAGATACGGGAGAAAAGTCCGAATGACAAATGTGAAGGAATCGTCATCTTCAACATTTTGGGAAAAAAAAATCTCACCTCCCCCTGGGTCAAAACATTCGTCTTCATTAAGCTCATCAAAATTGTTTATCATGGGCGCATCGGGCTCAATGTCGAAGGTAAAACGCTCATACTCGGGAATAAGATCATCGTTAAGTAAGTTGTCAAGAAAAACGATATCCCCTTCCGAGTCAAAATCACTCTCAATACCCGGTGGTATCGAGTCTTCCGAAACAAGAAATGTATCAACCTCCTCTATAAGAAAATCACTATCCACAACGGGAATAGGTGAAGAGGAGGGATATTCAAGCACAAAAGGAGTAGAAGGAGTAAGATTCAATGCTTTGATTTTATCAACAAGTAGATTGACATTTAATAATTTTTCACGAAGAATCTCGTCCTCTATTTGAAGAATATCAATATCAATTTCTCCTTCTTCTTCATCAAAATCGTCTTCATCAATTCCCGGTAAAATTGGATCAATAAGATTGAGTTCACCGGCGAACTCCTCGGAAAGAAAATCAATCTTAGGAGATGTGATCGAAATATCTCGACTAAGCAAAGAGTTAATAAGTCCAAATTCAGCATCAAAATGATCATTATCACAAGACGGCACATCACAAATATCTTCGGAAATACCCTTGGACTCACTTGGGATTGGGACAAGGTTCTCAACACTAGACTTTTCTGTTTCCGGAATAGTGTTAAGATGCTCGTCCCCCATACTTAGAGAGTTATCGGGCTCCTCGGTTGGTAAGTCGGGTGTGATTGCTTTAGGCTTTCTATATATAATAGTATACTCATCATCATCAACCATATGAAAATTCCAATTTAGAAGAAAACTTTGAGCTACCGGCTCTTCTTGTTTTGGTTGAATTCCATTAAGAATTTGCAAATCATTCATAAGTTTAAGTAGCAAGTCTTGCATAACTTCAGGTTGATTCTGCTCTTCATCCACAGCTTGCTTAATTTTAAGAAATCTCTCCTCAGCTAGCAATAAAGCCATGCATTTTTCTTTAGGAGGTATATGATCATACTCATTTAAAAAGGCTTGTATAGCTTCCATTAGGTTTTCTCTAACTTGCAACATTTCCGTATCCGTTGCTTGAGGAGGTTGATGAATTACGGGAAACTGCGGGGGTTGAAGTTGGTCAAAACCGGAAAAATTAGAATTATAGCAATGATTAGGTTCATAGAAATTTTGGTTCAACGGTTGACACTGAAAATTCTCATGAGGACCCCCGCAGTTTTCACAATAAAGATATTGTTGTGGCTCACTCGGAGAATAATGTAGAGGTTGGTTAAATCCAAAGTGTTGATTGTAATAGGGACCCTGATCAAAGATGGGTGTGTTCCCTGTTTGACAATCGAAGCCCGGATGAGAGTTCCCTCCACAAAATTTACACGAGTATGTCTCGTATCGGTGTTATGGAGGTTGGTTGAAAAAGTTCGGTGTTTCATTATAAGAATAAGGATTTGGGTCATAGACAAACTCATTTTCGGATCCTACACTGCTACAGCTCGGACAGTTTCCTCCATTAAATGGACCTCCACAACACGAGAAACCAAAATGGTTATACGAAGACATGTTGAGGAATTAAACAGATAAGAGGATAAAGAAGATAAGAATTAAATGTAATAAGAGGATAAAGAAGAATATTTTTAGATTTTAAATATAATACATGAGAAAAAGAAATAATAAAAATATGAAAGTAAAATATTTTTGGATTTTTATGGTTTTATAAAAATAAAATATTCACAAATGAAAAATGATAACTTCACGAGGAAGGGTCTTCAAAACATTAATCTTCGAACGAAACACGATAATCGTAACACACTTCCCCGGCAGCGGCGCCAAAAATTGATTACAGTCCAATACATACACTCTATATATAATATAAGTATATAAGGATGTAACAATTATAGTATAGTAAGTATTTTCCGTCGGGTTAAAGACAAACGCTTCTAACCAAAACGTTATCTAAAACCTCCCAGGTCGTATCCTCGAAGAAGCATGAATTGAAATTCGGTAGCGTTCGTGATTGCGCATTTTGAATGGTTTAAAAGATTGGTTTTCTAAATCCTACTAAATGTAATTGACGAGTAAATAAATGCACGAAAACAAGTAAGCAAGAAATGACAATTAAACACGTAAGCATAAAACGTAAACGGGAATTAAAAACGTACACTAAAATCTAATTTGAGCAAAAATGAACCTTAAAGGGCCAAACTAATTTTCCTAGATGCTAAAAGACTAATAAAAAATTTCAGAAAAATAATTTTATTTTTTTTACTTTTAGATTTTTTATAATGAATTAAAAACACTTTTAATGAAAAACAATTATTAAAATAGCTAAACAGATTTATAAAATGCTGGGAAAAATATGAAAAGTCTATTGAACTAGTTGGGACTTAAGAAAAATAAGAAAACTGAAAAAGCAATTAAAATAAGCAGTCAAATAAGCTAAAAGGGCTGAAAAGCTAAAATTGTAAAGAAGGGTTAACTATTAAATCTTGCAAAGTATACCCGAAAATGTCCCAAGGGCAGATGGTGTGAGCGTGTGTGTGTAAGGTTGAGGAGGGTAGAGGTCCAGGGTTCGAGCCTTGCTCACCCTGGATTTCCCCTCTTCCCTTTTTTTATTTTTGCAAAAACTTTTAAAAACAAAGTTATAAAACAGATGAAAATAAGAAAAATCTATAAAAGAAACTTTTTGTGAAAGCTAGTAAATAAGCTGGAAAATAGCTTTTTAATCAGACAGATTATACTTAAAGGATAAAAGCTTTTGAATTAAAATTAAAGAACCTAAAAAAAAACAAGGTTAAAAGGAATTTAGTTTGCATCTTGGACGTATATAAAAGTCCCTAGGGCGGTTGGTTGTGGTGCTTATGTGTGTAAGGTTCGAGACGAGGGGTTAGCTAGGTCCAGGGTTGAGCTTTTGACTCCACACTCTGGATTTCCTTTCTCCCTTTTTTTAAATTTGCAAAAACTTATAAAAAGGCCAAAAAAAGATTTTAAAAATCGCGTAAAAAATAACAACTTTTGTGAAAACAATTTTATAAAAAAAACTACTAATATAGCTTTGTAAAGGGCTATATAAAACAGACAGACAAAACTAAACTTCTTTTTGGTTCTTTCTTCAAAATATGTAAGAAGCTAAAAAGCTAAATTATGTTAAACCTAAACAAAACAAGCTACTATGACCCTAATTACTATCTATTTAGCAACTGTTTAAAAACAAATTGAGCTATAAGTAATAAGCAATTAAGCTGAAAAGTAATATGAGCCTTTTCTTGCACTTAATTCTGAAGTTTCCAAACAGACAAACTAACAACTTTGAGCTTATTTTTAACTAAGCAAATAGAACCTTATGGATATAAGACTTTTTTTAGTATAAGAGAGATTGACCTATTAAGCTATTAAAACTACTTTTGAAAAATAATTGGAATTTCAAATAAGCAAAGAAAATGATGAATTGAAAAGGCTAATTTTACATTTCTTACACTAGTTTTGGTGTTTTTAAAAGTTTATTGAAAATGACAAATCTTATAAGTGCTAATTTGAAACCTAAAAAAATAGATAATCACATAAGCTGGGTTTTCCATCAATAATTAAACTCCAAACCAGATGTTTTAAATATTATGTATAACAATATACTTGTTTGTTGTACTTAATTTGAACAAGCTAATTCTATATTACTAACATAAATTATGAAAAGGAAAAAGGTTCTTTTGTCATAAATCACACATATATTAATTCCCCTCTAGACCCAATCCCCAAATCAAAAACAAAACAAGAGCAGACCCAAACATCTTTTACAACCCCACTACCTACAAATGAAACAATAAGGCCCAACTTTGTCATTGAAAAACAAGCTAGAAACAAATTAAACTCAAATTCATTAAGCATCTGAGCTAATGAACTCAGATTCAAATTTTCAAAACACAAACTATATCCAAACTAATCTAAGCCTACAAAAGCCTAAAATCCTAACTTTATAAACCTTAGAATGATATTTGAAACCAATTTAAAGAACTAAATGGCCTAGACAGCACTAACTCAAGTTAGTGCTGCCTTGTGCCAAACACCCATTAAAATTGATCAAACTCATTTTCAGCTTATAAACTTGAAAATTTAGACATAAACTGCAAATACCAGATGATCACTAGCTTATATAAGACCTAATGAACTAGTTTTGATAATCAATAAGGATGTTACAAATAATCAAAAAAGATTTATGTTAATTTTTTATGGTTTTTCTAACAGATTTATAACAATAACATGAAAACTAAGATTTATAATAAAATTTAAACACACCAAGCTTGAAATGACTAAAATAAGCAATAACAAGTTAATCTAAGCATTAATAAGCAAACATTAAACTGAATTAAAGAAAAAGTGCAGAATTAAGCTATAAAGTGAAAATGAACTCACAATTTCCTTTGCTTAAACAAGACTTTAAAATGCTCAAGGAGTTACTCAACAAAGCTCCAGCTTATCAAATGATAAGCTGGTGGGTCTATAAGCTCATCCCTTGCTAGCTTATCTTCCATATTAAAGCTGAGGTAATTTGAGGAGTGGATTTGATGTTATATAAAAAAAAGCTCAGTTAAACTTAACTGAGTGTAAACAAACTAAGAGTAGTAAGAGTAGCTTAAAAGAGCTTAAAAGGAGCTTATGAGAGTATAAAAGAGCTTATTGAACTTTAAGTGACTTTAAAAGAAAATAAACATGAATTAACAAATGATATTAAATGAAAGCAAACTTTTATTAAATTAATAATTGAGTACAAGCTTGAAATTGAAAATTACATTAAGAAAAGATTAATAAGTTGAAATAAGCTAATCTACACTACTCTAAACTACCCTACTCCTAGATACTCCATTGTGTGCTTTTCCCCTTCTATTTATAGTGATACTGAGAAGCTTCTAGCAAGAGAGGAGCGTCTTGAGCTTTTAATCCTAGCCATCCATCAATAACTGTCTTCCAATCTTCAAATCATAAACGTTGGATCTATGACACGTCCAATTGACTAATCATTTTGCTAGGGATTGCCAACGTGGCTAAACGAGTGTCAGGCATGTCAGACTGAGCTTCTAGAAGATCTTTGATTGTGTGTGATTTGATGGAATTAACCCTGCGAGGTGAAAGTGAAATATGGAGGGAAAGGGTGTAAACAATAAATAGTGAATTTGATTTGGGGATGTTGACCCAGTGTTGACCCATATGTATAAAAAATGTTGGGCTCAGGCTTTTGGTTTTGGGCCTGGATTTTGGGTTGGAAATGTAATAAAAAGATGGTTATGGACTTGTTATAATTTATAGGCTTAAGCTTAAAAGGCTCATAGTATAAGGGTTATTGGGCTAACCCGGCCTAGTAAAATTGGTCCGGGTTGGCCCATTAAACTCAAATACGCCTTCGGCTTTGGTTTTCTACACTATTTCCATTCTCGTGCTTGACTTTATCCGTTTTTGTCCTTAATTTGTCCTTTTCTTAATATTCGGTACCTGCACATACACAAACAAAAAAACAAGCATATACTTTGTATTTTTTACACGTTTTTGGTTATTTGGACACATTTTTCATGGTAAAAGGTATGTGTAAAATATCACATACCATGATTCTTGACTCCAAAGAGACCCTAATGCTTGCTGAAGAGAGTCGTTCAAAAATGCTTTTAAAACAACAGGATCTAATGGTTTTAGAAAAGAAAGTTAATACCACACCAGTTTATTATTCTGTTCTCAACCAACTTTCTCAAGATTTTGAAAAATGATTTATTCCACACACTAAATTATCTGCTGAACAAGCCTTTTGGTCTCAGAATTCTATGAATTCTTCAGATACTAGTCCTTCTTGTAGACCCACCAAAGTTAAGGTTCTAAAAGAACTTCCTAAAGTCAGCATGGTAAATACGAGTTTGAAGAAACTTAAACACCATCTTGCTGGTTTTGACGTAGTTGTCAAAGAAAGAACCACGACCACATCCATCACTGAGGGCTCGTGGGGATTTGAACATACAAAAGCTTGTTTTAGGGATGAAATAATTCCATTTGTTAAAGCACTGAAGGACATATTCCATACATTCGATCAATATTTAATTGATGAACTTTCTAAAGTCCAAAATGTCTTTCATCAAATGTAATAGGATGTGGAACAACATCGTTTAGAGTCAAAAACATTTAAAGTTAAAATGAATCAAGTTTTAAATGAAAACAAACGACTCTTGGAACAAGTCATCAACAAAGATATAGTGAACATAATTATGAATTCTAGTGTGGATAATGCTTTTGTGAATGTGCATGAATATAAAAAGTGTCTCAAACTTGAGACTGAGCTTCTCAACAAAAAGGATTTCATTAAAAAAGAGACTTATGATAAACTGTTTAGAAGATATACAACTCTTGAAAAACATTGCATCTCTTTAGAAGTTGATACTCAACTTAATCATGAAATTTTTCAAAGGGACAATTCTATTTCAAATCAAAGTGCTTCAAATTTTGATCAATACTTTGAATTAAATGAATTGAAAGCTCAGTCACAAGAAAAGGACACGGTCATAAGAAAGTTGAAAGGGAGAATTAAATCGTTAAGTGGAAATATGAACGAGGATAAGGTCAAGAAGGACATAGAAGAGATTGAAACTATAAATATTGAATTGGATCATAGGGTGTCAAAATGTATTGCGGAAACATTTAAAATAGACCTATAAGAAACTTTATGACTCGATTAAACCAACACGTATTCGATCAAAAGAACAACGTGATGCTTTAATTAATCAAGTTAATCAAAAGTCTGTGGAAATCTCTGATTTAAATGTAAGTCATCAGGAAAAACATATGGTCATTACAGCTCTCAAGGATGAATTAAGGAAACTTAAAAGAAAAGATTTAGCCGATAATGTTGTTACTAAACATACTATTGCTCCAGAAATGCTTAAGATTGATGTGGAACCTATAGCCCCTAGATTGTTGAACAATAGGACAGCTCACTCTGACTACCTTAGGCACACTCAAGAACAAGCTGCAATTCTTAGGAAAATAGTGGAACAAGGATAATCGTAAAATCCTCTAAATAATTTCTTAGACTCTGCTTGTAAGTATACCAAATGAATTTAGGAGTTGCTTATAATAATCAGACAAACCTGCCCTAGTATCAACAATTCAAGTGATAAATTAGTGGTTGTGACCCCAAAGAACAAGGACAAAAGAGTTAGATTCATTGAGCCCATCACATCATCAGGAAACACAAACACAAAAACAGCTTCTTCATCAAACCTAGTTTCTAACAAACCTATGTTGTCTTCTACAGGAGTAAAACCGTCTACTAGTGTTAGCGGATCACAGCCTTCAGGCAATACAAAGAAAGATAAGATTCAGCAAACACTAAGTAGTACTTAAAAGAATAAAGTAAAAGCCCACTCTAGGATAGTTAAATCTAGTTTGAAAAATAAGAATTGTGTTGTGGAACCTAATGGAATTGCAAATGTGCAGCATTCCAAGATTAATGAGAATTCTGAACTTCTATGTGTTAAGTGTAATGGTTGCATGCTTTCTGATAATCATGATTTGTGTGTTCTTGATTTTATCAATGATGTGAATGCTCGTGCTAAATCTAAATCTATTAAGAAAAGATCAAAAAGAAAAGTTTGGAAACTAACAGGAAAAGTGTTCACAAATATTGGATACATTTGGAGACCTACTGGTCAGACCTTCACTATAGTAGGAAATGCGTGCCCTTTAACTAGGATTACCACAACTGCTGAAGTGCCCCTTAGGAAACCAACTGCCCTAGAAAATGATACACCTAAGCCTGTTGTAACATTGGTTTACTCAAGGAAACCTAGGAAATCTAAAACTAATGTTCCTGTTAGCAAACTTAAGATTATTAAATCTATATCTTCTAACAACAAGGAACCCAGTCAATGTTAGAGATCCATAGTTTCCAATGTTCCATCTTCCTCTCTTGATGAATGCAGGTCGTCCAAATTGTTCTCTGGTATTTAGACTCCTCTTGCTCCAAAGCTAAAGACCGGTATTGATTGCTCTTCAGCTCCACCAATTTGGCCAATAAATCGATTTGGGTATAAGTCAAATTTGGAAAATGATCACGTGGTTAAAAAAAAAAAAAACAAAGATATTGGGATATGGGAGATTTATCATATTGGAATGTTACGATCTTTAAGGGTTTACTGCGTGGAAGGACTTGGACTCACTTATTCTTCGTGGAGCAATTCTAAGATTCGACCATGTATTACTTTTTCGTCAACATACCTGCTTCATTCGTAATCTAGAAGGTGTTGATCTATTGACCGGATCTCGAGGAAACAATTCCTGTATACTTTTGTCTCTTGGAGATATGATCGGCGTACTCTCTGAGATGGTCTCTTGTCAAAGGGCCTCAAATACAAGTCCTTAGGCTACGCACCGACGTCTGTCTCGATCGAACTTTTTGTGCAATCAACCATTTAGCTAGACACAGTTTTTGTTTGAGGTCTCCCTAAGCTAAAATTTGAAAAGGACCATCTGTGTTTTGTGTGTGCAATGGACAATCAGCACACGAAGAAACCCCACAAACCTAAATCTGAAGACACCAACCAAGAAAAACTCTATCTTCTGCACATGGATCTTTGTAGACCAATGCAATGTCGCAAGAGTTAATGAAAGAAGTACATCCTCATCCTGCCATGAAACCTCGATTGACATGTGTTAAGTGCTTAAGGTCCCAAAATAAAGCTCTAGATTTCCATAATCAAGTTCCAAGATTATCCAAGTGTGCTTAATGACACCTTTTGATGCGTAAGAACATATAATGGAACTGAATTTGTTAATCAAACTTTGCGTGAATATTGTGAGCAGGTTGCCATCTCTTATGAAACGTCTATTGCTTGAGCTCCACAGCAAAATGGTGTCATTAAAAGACGTAATCGTACGCTAATTGAAGCTACCTCCACAATGTTAGATTTAATCAAGAAGCTCCGTTATCTTATAAGCAGAATCATTGCTACCGCATGTTTACAACCCAAAAACGTTCATCAAGCGTACTTCATCATCGCAAACTCCATATAGCTTTTACATGACAAACTTCCTGACATATCAATTTTTTTATGTATTTGGTGCACTCTGCTAATCTGACAATGATAGTGAGAACTTGGGTAATTTACAACCAAAAAGCTTGATATTGGTATTTTCATTGGCTATGCACCAACAAAGAAAGCATTTGAATTACAACTCGACGTACACAAATCATTAAAATAAATTCATTATATTTAATGAGCTGACTGCAATGGCTTCTAATCATAGTATTTTATGGACCCACACTTTATGAAATACTCCTGCACAATAAGTTCCAGGACTCGTGTCCAAACCCCTCCTACTTCAGACACCGTTTGTACCACCTCAGAGAAATTATTGAGAATTTATCAGTTTCAACCAGTGTTTGGCGATGAATTAACTTAACCCTTCATCATGTGTTGATCGCGACCAGCCCCTGAAGTCATTGTCTAATTGCTAAAGTTGTTGCTGTAAAAAAATAATTGATCATCCGAGTTCCGCGCGGTACCAACCGGTTCGAACCTTCCTCAACAACTATGATCCAAGATGCACCATCACCAAGTAACTCTCAAACAACACCTGAAACTCAATCTCCTATCATTCCTAACGATGTTGAAGAAGACAATCATGACTTAGATGTTGCACACATGAATAACAATCCATTCTTTAGTATTCCAATTCTAGAAAATAATTCTGAAGCATCTTCATACTTTGGATGTTATTCCACCTACTGAAGATGCCGCACATGGCTGCTCCTAACTCAGCAACACGATACCAAATGGACCAAGATCATCCTTTAGACAACCTCATCGGATGAACTTCGAAAGACCTATTTCCACAAGACACCAACTCCCATAAACAAGCTTTATTTTTTACTATGATGCCTTTTCTCACATCAAGTTGAACCAAAGAACTCTAAAGACGCAGTTAAAACTACAAGCATGTTGGATTGTAAGAAATCAAGAGGAACTGTAATAATTTGAACATCTTGAGTCGGAACTCGTTTCGCGTCCATAAAAAGTGATGGTTATTACTTAAAAAGAGATCTACAAGTGTAACTTATGAATTAGAGTAATCTAAAGAACAAGGCTTCGATTGGTTGCTCGTAGAATTAGGTTACCTTAAGAAAGAAAAAATTTTGATAGGAATCTTTTGCTCCAAAGTGCTAGACTTAACGCTATTGGAAGTTTTCCTTGCCTACTTTGCTCACATAAATTATAAACGTTTCAACCAAATGGATGTTAAGTACAACAATTCTTGAACGTGTATTCTTCGCGATAAAGAAGTATATGTCTAAATCCGAACCGGACTTAGTCTGTGAATCAAGATAAATCCGAATCATGTGATATAAAGCTTAAGAAGGCCCTTTAAGGTTGATATACAAGCGCCGCGCTCGTGGTAAAAAACTATCTATTTGTCAAAGTTTCTACCTCTCATGAATTCTCTAAAGGAACCATGATCACCCACTTGTTCATCAGAAGTCAAGGCAAAGATATTCATCCTGGTACAAATATTGTTGATAGAATTATAATTTTATACGTCTACACATCCCTGAACATGTGACCAATTTTAAAAATAATATGTTTCAAAAGTTTAAGATGTTTGAAGATGGCAAATATCATTTTTTTCTAGGACTTAATAGATTTCACAATACTCATAGAGGCACCTTTATTAACCAGTCTAAATATGCTCTAGAATCATTGGAAACAATATGGTAAGGGAATATAGTGACCCCGTGGTTACTCCCAAGTGGAAGAAATCCAAAATGGGATGAAATATACACAAGTGGAAAGCTGAGGATCCTGCACAACAATCCGTAGGAAATGATAGAACATACACCCTTAATGTATCTTACAGCCAGTAAAGAACCACTTAACATTTGCTGTAATTCATGTGTGCCCGTACAAGCTATTAAGCCACCGAAAAGGCACTTACATGCTATAAAAAAGAATCTTTAAATACCTAAGAGGAACCGTTAATAGGGGACTCTTGTATCCGAAGGATTCTTCTATTGCTCTAACAGCTTATGCAGACACTGATCACGCGGGTTGCCAAGATATTAGACGAAGTACATCTGGATGTATGCAACTATTGGGAGACAGGCTTGTTAGCTGGTCATCAAAAAGGCAAAAAGCGTCAATGTGATATCCATTACGTGAAGCTGAATAATATTGCCTTGTCAGCTATTTGCACAATCCGTTAGATGAGATCATAGCTTACCGACTATAGCCTTAGGATTCAATAAAAATCCAATTTACTGGTGAAAACAAAAGCGCTATTGCCTAAGCCTTACAGGAAAAAGTATCAACATTATCAATCAAAACCTATTGACATCAGATTCCACTTCATAAAAGAGCAAGTTATTTTCCCCATTTTTACATACTTTGAAGTTTATTTTTCACATTGACGATAATGCAAAACTTAAGTGTGGGGGAGGTAAACAGGAGAAACGAATAAAATTTGTGTAGACTTGAGCCTATTATGTAGACATTTGCTAGCACATATTATAGCCTTTCCACTAAATTGTAAGGATTTGAGCCTAATTCATATATAGTATACATTTTTTATGCTTGATCTTTTTTGCTATGAGTGTGTCGGTGATTGTATTTATTCTAGAACTTGTACTTGTAAATCATTACCAGACCGCAGTGAGATCACATTCGTGTGATATAAGTGTATATGCGTGATAAAGAGGTAACCTTAGGATTTAACCTAAATAGCCTTTTCCGTTTTCATCTTTATATTAGCTAGTTACACTGATTAGCTAACCACCCAAATTAACCATTTTGTTAGCACTCACTTTTAGTGCTAGATACCCTTAGAACACCTTTTGAGCCAATCTTTTTGTTTTGTTACATCCACTAAAAAGGAAAAAAAAATATTTTAAACTTTAAACCTTAGCCTACCCTTTGTTAAAGTCTAAATGGTGGGTTGCTATTGCTTGGTATGATGCATTATTTTTTATGATTAGTAGTTAGCCAGACTTTGCCATTTTTTTTAACGGCAATTGTGGCTACATGGCCCCTAGCCCAGAAGGCGTAGCGAGCCCACACAACCAGGTTGGGTCTAGCCCAGAAGGCAATGGCACCCTTCCCTTTACGCACGCGGGAGGAAACCCCTATCGCCCTAGACAAGACTCGAACTTGAGACCTTGCCTAAGAGGGTAAAACCTCCATACCATTAGACCAGACTTTGCCATTTTTGTGTGCCATTCCGACAAAGACGGAGACTGCAGCTTCTTATTTGTGTTTTTTTGGTGTATGTTTATGCAAAGTATGGGGTTGATGTGATGTGAAATAAAAATGAAAAAAGGAGGTTGAAAATGAAAAAAGAATAAGTCATCGAAAAAATGATGACAATTATAGCCAATGTGCTATATATTTATGAAGATGAAGGAAGAAGAAGTATATTGTTAGGAATAAAAGGATTCTTAACTGTTACTACTTCTGGTTCAAGTTACTACTGCTAGTTGTGGTTACTGCTGTTGCTTAAGATCAAAGAAAATGTTCGAAGTCATTACTACTGTTAGAGTAATATTAGTACTGCCAGTACAACTGTTACTAGTGCTAGAAGAGTTTCTGCTGTTAGACTTAGTTAGTACTGTTAGTCTATTTTAGTACTACTAAAGTGATATGAAGTATGGAGATATTTTAGGAATAATATAAGAGTAAAAACACGCGGTGTAAGCTCCATTAGGGTTCCTTGGTGTATAAAAGGAGACCCTAGGGCATGTAGTTTATATATCTCATTTTCATATACAGTCATATATAGCTTCAAGGTTTTGTATAACCCTAACACTATCAAGAGTGTTCGTATTAATATATTGAGGCATAAAGTTTGGTATTATACAATCTTGTTTGTCACTGTTTTATTGCTTATTCTTCTTAGTATCATAGACTAGATTCCGCATAGTCTTTGATATATTTAATCAAAGTTTCTACCATAGTTGTCTTGGATTTATTCAATACAACTAAGCCTTTTACAATCAAGCAAGATCTATTTCAAGTGGGATCAACATGGTATCAGAGCTTTTGAAAAACTTGATAAGAAAGAAACAATACACAACCAGATCAATTTGTTTGGGAAAACATGGAGTTAAGTATCTGCACAAATGGTTGCTGCTGCAAAACTTCCAGTGCTCAATCCAGGCGAATTTGAGCTTTGGAAGATGAGGATCGAACAATACTTCCTAATGACGGATTATGCTCTTTGGGAAGTAATAGTCAATGGTGACTCACCTCCACCAAAGAGAACTATTGATGGTGTTGAGAAAGACATAACCTACTTACAACTGCGAGAGAGTTAGCAAAAATAATGATTAAAGCAAAGAGGTACATTGTTGATGGCTCTTCCAAATGAACACAACTAAAAAGTCAACTCCTACAAAAATGCAAGTCTCTGATGGAACTATTGAAAGAGGTTTGGGAGGAATAGAGGAGATCAAAAGAAAATAAAAAAGACACTTCTTAAACAGCAGTATGAGAATTATTAATATAAAAAGCATCAAAGGACCTTGACAAAATCTATGAGTAGGCGAGCTAAAGCTTATCGTCAGCTAAGATTCACGGAGAAAAGTGGGGGGGGGGGGGGGGGGGGGGGGGGGGGGGGGGGGGGGGGGGGGTGGGGGGGGGGGGGGGGGGGGGGGGTGGTTTTGGGGGGGTGGGTTGGTGGGTGGGTGTGGGGGGGGGGGGTGTTTAGGAGTTGGGGAGTTTGAGGGGGGGAAGAATTTATTTGGGACGGGGGTTGGTGGAGGTTGGTACACAATATGCAATAGCATAGGAGTTGTTAGAGGATGTGAGATGGTTTGTATAGTTTGGGGATAGGAGGGGGGGAGAAGGTTGGAGATAAGGGTAGGGTGTTAGGAATAAGAGTAGTAAATAGATTAGTGAAAGATAGAGATGTATGGGAGGGGGTAGTAATGGGGTGAGGAAGATGGATAGATGGTGGAGGGGGTGAGTGGGTGTAGGGGGAGTGGTATGAGGTGGTAATATTTAAGAAGAGAAGATTTGTGATACTGATGTTAGGTTATGGGGGGGTTTGGTTAGGGGTGGAGGTTGGAATTGTTTAATGATTATGGGTAAGAGAAGGTTATGAATGGTGGGGAAGAGTTAGGAGAAGAAGGATGGTTGGTGGGGGAAATGACATTATTATGATTGTGGGGAGAGGGGTGGTGATAATGTAGTGTATTGACATTGTGCATTAATCCTTCATTAGAAGTAGGTTCGATCCCATCTCCAAAAGTGGGGGAGATGTTTGGGTTGTGGGGGTGTGTGTTCGATGCCAGCAAGGTGTATATATATGATTCACTGAGAGATGAGACATCACATCATATCTGAACTCTGGCTTTGCAGAAGTAGCGCTGAGCCGCGTGTGTGTGTGTGGGTATAAGCTCTGGCTGGTGTCTCGCTTTGATGCTGTCAGCTAGTGCACAGACGTACTTTGACGACAGATGTATAAAATTGGGGTGAATATTGGGTGTTGAGTGGTAGGGTTTTTTAGTGTGGGGTGTGTTTGATGTGGGTTGAAAGCAATATAGAGTTGTATGTATTAAATCTGGACAGATTATAAGTGTTGATAAAGAGAGTAACTCTATTGGAAACGTTACGCAGGTGGTTATGGCAGTGCTATCATGTGGGAGTGTAAGCGAAGCTCTCTCACTTATTGTTCTAAAGTGTAAACAGACATCGCACTGTAATGAGGAGTCGTTACACCTATCGAACTCAATGTAAGAAGAGACTTTCAACTAATGGTCATCAACAGGTGTATGAGTTTGACACACAGTTGTGAGTGTTAGATGTGGGTGGTAGTGTTACTTAAGATCATGGCGCAAGAGAGTATCGAAGTTATGTGATGAGTGTGTATGAAGTGTTTGACGTGGTGGGTATAACGTTTAAATTAAGTTACATATTTGTTAATGTTGTAGTTTGAAATTGATATGATGAATTTTTTAGGCAGAGGTGTTGTGTCGTATAGAAGGAAGTTGTAGACTAGTGTGATTGATAGTGTTAACATTGGCTTTGACAAGAAAAAGGAATGCGATAAGTGCCTAAGAAATCCATGTTGGCTTGGAATGCAAGGAACCAAATACATACAAAAGTTACAGGAGACAATCAGAAGGACTGTGCTAGATTGATGGAAACTACTTCATTTCTTTGTATCTCAGATGCATTTGGGTATAATTGAGTGACCACTAAAAGACCTACCAATTTTGCAACTTAGGCTTATACTTCTTCACTTCTTCAGGTGCTTTAACTCAATAAAGTATCAACGTGTCAAGCATTGTTTAAAATCTATGCAACCCACAGAACATTATATAATCTGACAAAAAGATTTAATAGAGTCTCAATTAAATGTAGTGCTTATAAAGCAGTCTAGAAATCTTAAAGCTAAGACTAATATATATAAAAAGAATTAGGCGTTTTGAAAGGACATAAAAGATTTAAAACTTGAACTATGTTGAGAGATAATGCACTAACAGAGCTTAAAATAAATTTGAAAAAGCCTAAAAAGAAAGAGATGATTTAAAACTTACCTTAGAAAAGTTTGAAAATTCATCTAAGAATCTAAGCAAACTGTTAGATAGTCAAGTAAGTGATAAGTTCAAGACTGGTGTGGGTTATGATAGTCAAGTGTTTGATAGTCAAGTGTTTGATAGTCAGGTGAATGATAAGTACAAAACAGGTGAAGGGTATCATGTTGTTCCCCCTCCCTATACTGGGAACTTCATGCCCCCTAAACCTGATTTGGTACTTGCTGATAAGGATGAATATGTTTTTAGTGAGTCAGTAACTAGTGTGCCTGCAGTTGCAACTAGTGAAGTTAAGACTAGTGAGTCAAAACCTAAGTCTGTTAGTGAACCACTTATTGAAGACTGGATATCTGACAGTGAGAATGAGAATGAGACTGAGTTTAAGTCTAGACAGAGAAAACCCAGTAATGCTAAAGTAAAATTTGTTAAATCTAATGAGCATGTGAAATCACCTAGGGAGTCTGTTAAGAAGGTAGAGAACAATAAGCAAGCTGAATACCCTAGGAAAAATAGTCAAAGTCCTAGAGGTAACAAGAGAAACTGGAATAATTTGATGACTCAGAAATTAGGGAGTAATTTTGAGTTTAAAAATAAAGCTTGCTATGTATGTGGCAGTTTTAACCATTTGATCAAAGATTGTGATTATTATAAAAAGAAAATGGTGGAAAAACCTGTATGGAACAATGCTAGAAGGGTGAATCATTAAAATTCTCAAAGAATGACTCACCCTTATCCAAAAAAAAAAAATTGTTCCAAAAGCAGTCTTAATGAAATCTAGTCTTAAAATACTTAATACGCCTAGGCAAAACTCTTCAAGAGTAGCAATATCAGTTAATACTGCCAGACCAATTAATATTGCCTACCTAAGACCAACAGTGAATAGTGCAAGGACAACATTAAATGTTTTTAATAATGCACATTCACATGTTAGAAGGCCCTTTAACAAGTTTACAACAAATAAGAACAGTCATTCAAGAAAATCAAGTTAACACTATAGGGAAAAAGTTTACTACTGTTGGGCCAAAAGCAGATAAGTGATAATAAGAGGAAATGAACTAATGCTGTTAAGCTCAATCTAGATTTAGGTTATGATACCAGATCGATAAATGTTTGACCATGTCTCCTAAACACAATATGCATCAATAGTTATGAAAATATTGACTTTGTTTGATGCACAGGGCAAGTAATCCAAGTCTGTAATGGCTAGTGGGTCCCTAAGAGAGCCTGATATCTCTTACATTTTGTGCACGGCAATCCACGTCTAGAGTTGCAAGAAAAAGGAGTCATTGACAGTGGATGCTTTAGGCACATGACTGGAAACATGTCCTATCTTTCTGATTATGAAGAAATTGATGGTGGATTTGTTGCCTTTGGTGGAAACCCTAAAGGAGGTAAGATTACTAGAAAAAGGTAAAATCAAGACAGGAAAATTGGATTTTGAAGATGTGTACTTTGTTAAGGAGCTTAAGTTTAACCTTTTTAGTATCTCACAAATGTGTGACAAGAAGAACAATGTCCTTTTTACTGACACTGAATGTGTTGTTTTGTCTCCCACTTTAAACGCTACTTATGAAAAGTCAAGTCTTGCTTAGAGTTCCTAGAAAGGATAACATGTACAGTGTTAATTTAAGGAATGTTATTCCTCAAGGAGGTCTAACCTTGTTCTCTTTGCAAGGCCATAAATTTAGATGAATCTAACTTTGGCATTTGAGGCCTGTGGGGCAAATAAATTTCAAAACTATGAATAAACTAGGTAAAGGGAAATCTGTATACGAGGTTTTATTTGTAAAGAAATAAAAAAAAAATAATAAATATTACAACCAAAAAAAATAATTTATTAAAAAAAAAAATAAATAGAAAAAACCCCACCCCCCCCCCCCCACCGCCCACCGCAACCTAACACTCCCACACCACCCCCCCCCAACCACCCTACCCCAAATGGTGGTGGAACCACTAACAACTCCCTCAATAAAAGCCCACCCACAACACCCCCCCCCCCCCCCCACAACCCCACACCCACCCCCACCCCCCCGTCGGGGGGGGTATCAGTTGTGCCCCCCCCCTACCATCCCCCCACGCTCACCCACCACGAAGCCAACTCACACCCCCCCTCCCCAACCCTACCACCCGCCCAAAAATACACCCCCACACCACCCCGCACCCCCCCCTCCACCGCCACCCCACGATAAGAATCATCACGCCACCCGCGGCCCAACTCCCCCCCACCCCTTACCGCGCACCACCAAACCCCCAAACGACCCCCTCCCCAAACCCCCCCAAATCCCCACCACCCTCAAACAAGATTAATCAAGACCCGTGCCCCCCCCCACCCGCCATCAAGACCCCCCCCTCATACCGCACCACCGCCCCCCAAACCCCCAGAAGCCCCAGCAAAAAGGTGACACCCCTATATGAACAGCGAAACAGACACAAGCTGTCTGCCATCTAAGACCCCTCAGCCAAACTACCAAAAGAAGTTGTAATATTCAAATCATATCCAACAATGCTTGCCCACCCGAGGAATCCTTACCGGCTTTATAAACAGAATAGACATCAAATACCTCCCACAAGACACATAATCACAGAAGGCCACTGGCCACAGAAATTAAGAAACGGAAATGAAATCAGTTAGTAGTGAAGACATGTGATAAAGAGAGAATAACTTGTTGCTCGACTCCACCCCCCAATGGAGTAGTCTGAAAGACAAATAGAACACTAATACGAGGCCGCTAAGACTAAGCTCGATGAATCACAGTTAACCTACTACATTTTGGGCTGAAGCATTTAAAACTGCTTGTATGTACAAACTAGGGTATTGAGTAAATAAGCCACCCAACAAGACCCCTTAAGAACTTTTTAATTGTAGCCCACCAATAAGACCTTTAAGAGGACTATTTAGGTGTCCTGTTACTATTCTTAATACCTTAGACCACCTAGGTAAGTTTGATGGGAAAGCTAATGAGGGATTCTTTGTTGGATACTCTGTTAATAGTAAAGAATTTAGAGTATTTAACAGTAGAACCAGATAGAAATGAGACATTACACAATACTTTTATAAAATAAACCTAATGTATGCATGGGGGAGGGGCAAGGGGGGAGTGGACAAGAATGGCTTTTTGATATTGATACACTAACAAATTTATGAATTATAAGCCAGTTGTTGCTGGGAATAAAACTAATGGTAATGCAGGTACTAAAGAAAGTATAGATGCAGGTCAAGCTGGGAAGAAAACAGTACCTAGTCATGAGTATATATTGCTACCATTATAGACTCCTGATTCACCTATCTCTTCAAGTCTTAAGAGATCAGATAATGAGGTTGCTGATGATGTTGGAAAGAAATCTACTAAGGATCCAGCAAATGAAGGTGACAAGGATGATCAAGACTTAAGAGATGAATTTGAAAGAGAATTTGAAAGGTTGTTTGTTCAAGGGAAATAAGCTGTAATTAACATTAACAGCACTAACAGTAATTCTGCTGTTAGTTCTCCTATTAATACTGATGGAACAAAGGATGCTAATGATGAACCAATGATGCCTAATTTAGAAGATACTGGCATATTTGGTGATGCTTATGATGATGAAGACTTTGTTGCAAGAGGAGACATGAATAACTTGGAGTCTTCTATGTCTGTCAGTCCTATTGTAACAACAAGAGTTCACAAAGATCATCCAGTTAAACAAATTATAGGAGATCTACATTCAGCACCTCAAACAAGAAGGATGACCAAGAATTCTAAAGAACATGGTTTGGTGAGTTTAATTTAAAAGCATAGGAGAACTGATGTGTCGTTGTGTAGGTGTTATTTAAGTATCAAGTTTTACTATTTATTTTAAGCCGACTATACCTAAAAACAACACTTTAACAGGCAGTGTACCCGGTCAGATGAAGTTTCATGGTAAGTAGGGTGTCGATCACTAAGAGCGAGAGCGTTAATTCCTAATTCTATTAGTATTTTAGTTATCTAAGTTAAACCTAAAACTAATGCAAAAGGGGGGTTTCAGCCTGAGAGACTGGCACGGTTTTGTGTATCTAACCTAAGGTTTTGATGACAAGTAAAGCAATAAACACACACAAGAAGACAAACAAACGATAGAGAAGCGGTCGAGAACTAATGTAAGGAAAACATATCAACCATGAATAATCCGATAAAACGCAGGTTTGTTTATTTAGTGCAATGATTGTCTTATCTCGAAGGGGCATATCATTCCTAGACTTAGGCGGTACTTCTTCCTAAGACCTAGACACGCTAATTCTGTCACAATTAGACGCATCCGCATAAAGCAACCTTATGTTAATTATAATCTATCTTAGGATCTAAGTAATGGTGCTCTTACTAAACCCTAGCTCATCGAGACTTTACCTACTTACTGCTTAACGGCTCTTTATATACTAGTAGTCCACTGTCTGAGTCCTTACCTATGGAATAAGAACGTACTCGTTGATCCTAGGGTCACCTGCTAGTCCAACTAAGCTCACTATTCTAAAGGCAAAGATAGGTCAATATTTGTGATCCTATGATTCTAGATATATAAATTGCAATATGGAGAGCTATCTCGGACTCTTAGCCTATGCCCAAACAACACCGAAGTTAGACTAGACCCAGTTGAATGATCGGTCGCATACTTAAGCACGTAAACGAATATAAATTGATAAACATAAACAACAATCAACGATAAATTAAGCAATCGAGATAAACAAACCAAACATTAGATCTTCATAAACATGGCTGATACCTAAAGGTATCAGCCGATAGTCATTGTAAAAATACACACGGTTTGATATATAAATGATTAAAGTAAAGAAACCTTGATCGAACGTGTATTCAGTTGTGCGAAGATTATAAGAGTTTTTCTATGATCTTGAGGCTCTTTTCTGACCTTCTAGGCTCTTCTGGTCATTTCTTGGTTGACTTGGTGGTTTAGGGATTCACTTGCATGCCTAAAATTGAGTTTAGGGTCGTCTATATATAGGGTCTAGAATCACGTTGATACGTCGTATCCATCCATGGTATGATACGCTATTAGGATTCTACGTAAGGACCACGTTTGATATCTTCTAGAATCTTCGTGTATAATAAACATTGAATATGGCATATTGAAGTTCATGGATACGGCATATTGGACTTGAATCCTTCGTGGCATCTGGTGAAGTGTAGGCACTGATACGCCGTATCTTCCTTGATGGATACGGCGTATTGGTCTTCAGAAATAGTAATCTTCAAAATATCTTCATTTAAGCTCTATAATGCGCGCCTTTTGCTATCTTTCACCAATTACTCCATAATTACTACAATTCTCAAATACGTTATTTGTTGAATTATCTAGGTCACCTGCTAGTCAACATGATCAATAAACCATCGGCAATATCCAATTAACTAGTTATTTGTTGAATTATCTAGGTCCCCCTACTTGAATCCTACTTGTCCTCAAGTAGCCTTTAGAAGTTTATAAAAATGTATTCCTTAAGGATATTTTCCGTTAAAGTGCTTATTCGATCTATTACAAGTACACAACCAAACACCTCACGAAATAGGAAGATAAAAACACTCAAATCACTCAACTAATCTATGTGGTAACATGTAACTAATTCGCTCAATTGCTCGGTCGTGATGAGTATTCAATCATATACTTGGCAAGGATACACATCTCCACCACTAAAGCCAAGGAGTAACAAGTTTATAAAGGTAAATATGGGTTTTTGTATGGAAAGGCGTACGGTTTGATCATTATACAATCTTTCGCCAGAAGTACCACTCCAACAAGGCAGCTGAAGCATACATACACACCCAGAACACCAGGATAGACATGTATGTTCGATCACATCCCCATTTGAATTTAACCAACGGTTAAGATGAAGAATGATATAGGGTAGGAACCTTCTAACTTTCAACAAAAGTCGTAAACTAACAAGGTACAAGGCATGCATACACACCGGAATGCCGGGATAGACATGCATGTTCGTATGAATCCTTGTTCGCGTAAAACCAACGGCTAATCATTAGGTGAGGGGAAAGTAAATTGTTG